>CP106726.1:11567567-11718833 GCA_025506655.1 Gossypium rotundifolium
TGTATTTCAATTCTCGCTTCCTCTTGCTCCTCAAGCTGTTGGATTGGATTTGGTGGTAATAACTTAATGTATAAAATCATTATTATTCTTATTTATATTCATTTTGCTGATTTATATTCATTTGATAGAAAAATATTAGATATCTAATTGTTAGTCAAGATTATTAATCTTTTGTGATTCACCTTCGATATTTTCAAGTACCCTTTTATTTCATTAATATGCAAAAGTTTGATTAAATATAATTATATTTTCTTTAGCTTTATGATAATTAAGTTCGGAAAGATATATTACTTCTTAACAATGCACCGAAATGTCGAATACCCAAAGTCGTAACGACTTTTTCTTCTTAGAGAGCTTTTCCTTATATTTGGTTTTAATTTTTACACTTGCACCAATGTTTAATCGGAGATATGTATGTATTGTTGGTATCCAAGATAGTTTTTATAATTTTCATCATTCATGTTAATGTTTTTTTATTTTCTATTTTTTAAAAGTATTAGTGAGTTAATGTTGTTTGTATTTCATTGCAATTCCTCGCTTTCTTGGTGAGAGTGGAGTAGACCATCTTCTTTAAATTATTAAGGTACTTTTTAGTTTAAAATTACGATCGATAAAGTTATATCATGATGAATTTGTCTAAATTCTCATCCAAATTCTTTGTTTATTATCCCGCTTGGTTGGTATATATCTTTATTATTATCATTGCTTCAAAAAAAATAATTCAAAGTATATAGGTTTGGAAACCTAAGGGTTGCCTTATATCTCACCATAAGATATAACGGATCCTCCCGGTATAACAATGCCACATATGATGAATCTTAAAAATTTCGCTCAAATTGTCATTTATTATCCCCTTGTTGGTATATATCTTTGTTTATTATATTCTTTGTCAAAAAAAAAAGATTCAAAGTATATAGGTTGAAACTAACGGGTTGCCTTATGTCTCACCGTAAGATATAACTAATCCTCCCGGTGTAACAATGTCACGTATGACTAATCTTAAAAATTTACATTCAAATTCTCGTTTATTATCCCGCTTGTTGGTATATATCTTTGTATATTATATTCTTGTCAAAAAAAAAAGATTCAAAGTATATAGGTGAAAACCTAACAGGTTACCTTATATCTCACTTGTAAGATATAACGGATCCTCCCAGTGTAACAATGCCACGTATGATGAATCTTAAAAATTTAGACAAAAGCGATATATAATAAAATTTAAGCGAGAATAAAATTTATATAAGCGATATTTAAACTTGAGGTAAAATGCAGTCTAGGAGCTTCAACTTTATGATTAAATAAAATCGATGGGTGGTTTGGTTTTAATATTGAGTAAGGATGCAACCATGGGATTAGTACCCTTATTTTGCATGTAAAATGTAAAATTTCTTAAATAATTATAATACATAATACATAGGTTAAAGATCAAATTTCATAGCTTTCAACAAATTATTTAACTTACATAATACATAACTTACATAATTTTAAGATCAAACTTTATAACTTACATAATTTACATAATTTACATAATATCTCAGTATAGATAAACAACTTACCTGTAATTTCATCGTTAACTTTAGACTTCAACAACTACGAAATGAATAAAACTTGTATGAATTTGTCAAGGGTAAACACCGCTTATCGATATGGAGTAGAAACTTTTCTAAATTTTGCATTTCAAAATGCAAGCCAAGAGAATATGATTTTTTGCCCGTGTAAGAAGTGTTGCAATATCAATTGGCATTATCGTGAAGTCTACGAATATCTAGTTGTTGATGGCTTTGTTCGGGGGTATAAAAAATGGATTTTCCATAGAGAGTGTACATCAGTGGAGCTTCTTCATCGATGAATTTGGGTTATCCTCATAGTGCTTACAATCAGAATGTTAGAAAAGATGACATGGATGGCATGTTGCGGGATGCATTTAATATGCACGGTGATGGTTTGCAATCATTTCCACATGACTTGGGTGCAACCGATTACCATTTTGGTGGAAATACTTTCACCGAAAGGGGAAGAAGTGTACCTGATGATCAGCCAAATGAAGAAGCGGCGAAGTTTTACTCGTTACTTGGTGAAATGAATGAAGAACTGTATAAGGGATCTAAATTTTCAAAACTGTCTTTCTGTATTCGTCTTTTTCACCTAAAATGTTTGGGAGGGTGGACCAAAAACTCTTTGACAATGTTCTCGTTTTTGAGAGAAATGTTCCCGTTTGCTAAAATCTCTCAATCTTTCAAATACATGAAGAAACTGATCAAAGATTTAGGCATGGGCTACAACAAAATTCATAGTTGCCCAAATGACTGCATGTTGTATTGGGGCGATCGGAAAAACCAACAGTGTTGTCATATATGCGGTCAATCCCGTTGGATGAATGGAAATACAGAGGATGGTAACGAGGATGAAAATGATTCACAGTCAAGGAAGCAGCCAGTTAAGATTTTGCGGTATTTTTTGCTAATACCAAGACTTCAAAGGTTTTTCATGTCGTCGAAGACATCCAAGTCAATGTCGTGGCACCATGATGGACGAACAGATGATGGATTGTTAAGGCATCCTGCAGATTCTTTAGCTTGGAAATCATTTGACTCTAAATTTTCAAGTTTTGCCAGCGATCCTCGGAGTGTGAGGCTGGGGCTAGCATCTGATGGATTTAACCCTTACAAAATCATGAGCACTGCGTATAATACTTGGCCTGTGGTGCTTGTTCCTTACAATTTGCCTCAATGGGTTTGCATGAAACAATCATTCTTTATCTTGTCTATGATTATCCTTAGAGAGAAAGGGCTCGAGAATGATATTGACATATATTCTGACCACTTATTGAAGAGTTAAAATAATTATGGGCTGGTGTTGAGACATACGATGTATTGAGAAAGGAGAAATTCAATTTACATGCAGTTTTGATGTGGACTATTAATGACTTCCTAGTCTATGCCAATCTATCTGGTTGGAGTACCAATGGACGTTATGCTTGTCCTTGTTGTGCTGCGCAAATATGTTCGCAATAGTTATATAATGGGAAGAAGTTTTCTTAAATGAGGCATCGTCGGTGGTTATCGAAAAATCATAGATTTAGATTTCAGAGTACTCAATTTGATGGTACTGAAGAGTTCGGAGAAGCTCCTTCGCAGACGGGTGGATCTAAAATATTGTTCATATTGAAAGATATGAATTTCATTTATGGAAAGATGAATCAACCGGCCAACACGCAAAGAAATAGAAGATCAAGGGATGAATCTGGTGATGAATCTGATGAAGAGAATGATCCTAATGAGGCGGATTTGTGGAAAAAAAGAAGTATTTTTTTTGAGTTACCTTATTAGGAGCATCAGATTTTACGCCATAATTTTGATGTCATGCACATAGAGAAAAATGCCTGCGAGAACATCATTGGGACTATTTTGAATGTCGATGGAAAATCGAAAAGCAATCTTCAGAGTCGACTTGATTTAGTCCACATGGGAATTGAGTGAGCTTCATCCCCAACACTTTCGAATATGAAATATCATATCACTTCTATTTATTCAATGTCAAGACGAGGAAGAAGTGTTACGTATGGTGTTGAAGGATATAAAGGTTAGGATGCGTGTGCATCAAATATATCTCGATGTGTGATTCTTAAAGATCAAGACTATATGACACTACACCAAAGCAGACTTTTAGCGGCGTTTTAAGCGCCACTAATATAAAAAGCGCAACAAAAACGCCATTAAAACACGCTACCGTAAAAGTTAGCGGCGTTTATTAAAAAACGCCGCTATAAGTCTTGACCTTTAGCGGTACGCTTTTCTAAGAAATGCCGCTTAAAGACCATACCTTTAGCGCTTTTCTAAGAAACGTCGCTAAAGACCAGACCTTTAGCGGCTTTTTCTAAGAAACGCGCTAAAGGCCACACCTTTAGCGGCTTTTATAAGAAACGCTAATTTGCACAAATTTGCGGTCTTATTTTTTGCAATATCCTACCATTCCTACACTAAAACCAACCAAAAAGCAAAGAAGAATTGCATATAATTCCAACCAAAGGCAAAATAAAACATTTAAATCTCACCAAAAGCATTAAATTTAAACGATACTTCAAATTTAATAAAAGATATATGATATTTATTAATAAATGAATAATAATTCAAACAATTTTACAATAATGTTAAGCGTAACAATGTTAAAAAATCTTACAACAATAAAACAAATTTCTAAGTGGGCGGCTCATGCATCTTCTTTGGAACAATCATCATAGTCTGCACTATGGTGGAGTTCATACTTTTATTCTGCTTTCGCCTCCAAGCCGCCTCCGCTTCTAAGTTGAGCAATATGCTCATATCCTCATTGTTGCCTCCGCCTAAGTGAGAAATTTACTCACTGTGCTCGCTTCATCAGAGATATTTGGTCTTTCGGTCTAGAACTTCAAAGACGAGATTGACTTTTGGGAGGCATGTATTGCCGGGAGCCGGATCCAAAATATTGAGTCGGGTAACACCGATCCTTGATATCGAACTGCACCATACCTTGTAAGACCCAAAACATTAGTGATAATTTTGTTATAAATATACTCAAAATTAACAAAACTATCAATCAAAACAATTACTTTTCGGGACTCAAAACATCAAGAATAATTACATTATCAATCTCCTCGAGATTAATAGAATTGTCGACGAAACAACCGCTTCATACTCATTTCTTCTCCTTTAGTTTATCCTAATAAATCAATAAAAAGTTAGAAATGAAATATATAATAAAAGGAATGGAACATAACTTAAAATTATAAATTTACAACTACAAACAATGAATTAAACTATTATAATTAAATATTATAAATATTTATAATAAATCAAATTTTATTAAGTAAATATACCAAAATTTTGCGACCTCGGATGTCATCGGAGATCCATCCTTTTTCCTATGCGTAATGTCAAAAAGTCAAGGTGTCCAACTTTTGACTGACGAAACTTCTTACATTATAGCGTAAAAATATAATTTAACAAAGATAAAGTAATTAATATTTGAAAGAAGTAATAAATTATAATACCTCAATTCACTTCACGAGTAAAACTTACGGAACTCCGGTAATAAGTGAATTGTTGTTTCGCATCATTGTTTGTTCCAACTCGCTCACGATCCTACATAATGGAATTTGAATTATGTATATAGTAAATACGATAAACCGAAAAATTTGTAGGACTTTGAAAGTACGTAATACCTCTCCTTTCTTTGAATTTCAGAATCTAACTTGATCTTCCCATTGGTACCTCAACATTCCCGGCGGGACATTTCGCAATTTTTTTTCGAGGCTTATGTCTTTCTTAAAATATTATTTTTTCTGGGTGATTTTATTGTCTCTCCATTTTTTACCCAACGTCTTCTTAACATAGTCATCTGAGACCTCTAAAGTAAATTTACCTAGAAATTTTTTTTAAAAAGTTAATATAAATGAAAGTTAAATTAAAGTATTATAAATTACATTCACCTTTTATTACCTTAATATTATCGAGAGCCCGATTTTTGTTGGCATCGAACACGTGAGCCATGATTCTGTAGTTAATGGGGAACATATTCGCATTTCGTGCTATAATGCCAAAATAGCTCGCCAACAATGAGCTTCAGATCCGATAGGTCGCCATGATTGTTTCTCCTTACTTGAACACGATCCAGTGAGGCTCTAAGTCGTATAAAACTGTAAGTAATGTACGTCCCGAGCTCGCTTGTCCCACTACCCTACCGAAAAATGATATATTATTATATTAAAATTGAAAATGAATCAATAATAAAATTCAACATGCATGTAAAATAAATTTAACATTACTTTGGAATTGTCCATGCTCGTCATCTATGTCCCAGTAGAAAGATCCAACAAGCGATCCTCCGTCTGCTATTTACTTCTTCCGGATTTGGAGTACTCAGGACAATATTTAAACCTCGTAATCGTCTTTTAGGCATTTTCCCCGCAATACACAAAATAGTTCAAAATTTTAGTAATAAATAACAACAATAATAGGGCATTTAAAACAGTTAAATTATGTAACATGACCAACATGAAAATTATAATATAACATATAAATAACAAATCGTTAAATCTTACTACATCATATTTCAGAAATATTTTCGTCCATATCCCACGAACCCATTGAAATTGTTGACTAGTACTAGGATATTTTCGCTAAGTCTTGTTCGGAAAAGGCAAAGTTTCGATCTTTCGACTATGTCATCTTTACTTCCACTACCAATGTCGAACAAGTCTCAGGGGTGTTTTGAAGTACAACGTACCAACCCTCATCAGCTTGGATCTTCTGAGTAAAAACTTGTTTAACTTGAGAAGAAAACACATACGGCTCAAATCCATCGCTTGTTCTCCCAGATGAATCAATCGAGAGAAATTCACCATTGTAAAGTCATATTGATCGTTTTAATTTCGCATGTCCGTATTCACATCACCCAATCACCTCGAAATAAGACAACTTTACATTTGCCGTAATAATCCAACTCAATGATGTCGATAAATAAGTCCGTAATATTCCAAATTCCCTTGATCGGACATCGCCTCTAGCACTAGCATAACTTGTAATCAAGAATTAACAACAATTTCGCAATTTTGGGTTTCCTCAATCTCTCGCGATACCTTGTATGAAATCAGATCCGCTGATGAGGAAGCCACTATATCTTTTAACTATTCATTTGGACCTTGTGAAAGCCATTTAACGTCATTATTTACTTCATTTCGACTCTAAACCTATTGAGTCGAAAGTAAATTGAGTAATTATGAATGTTATGAGAAAACATTATTACTTGTCAATGAAAATTTAAATTGCATACCATTTGGCTTAACCATTCATGGAATGATTCTGCAAAACTTATTAATTTCTCGTCGATTTAATCTTCTGGATCGTGAACGAGCTCTCAATATATGTTTGTACTCACTACGGTAAAAAAAGTTTTACTTTGTTGAGCGACAAATAAATTATAATTGATGAGTATTTATCAAATTCTAGAACTTACTTAGAAATGGTTCAATTGAATCGTGATGAAAAAGAACGATCGATGTGCTTGGACCCACGATCTATCGCCTAATTTAGCAATTTCGACTTTGCCGATCGGTTCTCCGAAATTTTGAAATAAATAAGTCTCGGCCAAATTATGATCTGTGAGCCCAACATTTCTACTTGGTCTGTTCATTCTTGTTTCAACATCTTCCAAATACCTCGAACATTTTTTTTTCGTCTTCGACATTAAAAAAATAGCAGGCGGCAACCGATATTTCATATTCGAAAGTGCTCGGGGATGAAGCTCACGCCGAATTCTCATGTGGACTAAATCAAGTCGATTCTGAAGATTATCTTTCGATTTTTCATCGACATTCAAAATAGTCTCAACGATGTTCTCGCAGACATTTTTCTCTATGTGCATGACATCAAGATTATGACGTAAAATCTGATGCTCCCAATAAGGCAACTCGAAAAAAATACTTCTTTTTTTCCACAAGTCCGCCTCATTAGGATCATCCTCTTCATTAGATTCATCATCACATTCATCCTTAGATCTTCTATTTCTTTGCGGGTTGGCCGGTTGATTCATCTTCTCATAAATGAAATTCATATCTTTCAACATTAAGAATATTTCGGATCCACCGGCTTATGATGAGTCGGTCGAACTCTTCAGACCATCAAACCGAAACACTCAAATCTAAATGTATGATTTTCCGGTAACAACCGACGATGCCCCATGTAAGAGAACTTCTTCCCATTATATAACCATTGCGAATATGTTCCAAGCAAGACAACACGGACAAGCATAACGTCCCCTGGTACTCCAACCATATAAATTAGCATAAGCCGGGAAGTCGTTAATAGTCTACATTAAAGCCGCACGTAAATTAAAGTTCTCTTTTCTCATTGCATTGTATGTCTGAACACCAGCCCATAGTTGTTTTAACTTGTCAACAAGTGGTCGCAAATATACGTCAATATCATTCCCTACTTTTCTCTCCGGTATAATCATAGAAAAGATAAAAGAAAATTGTTTCATGCAAACCCATGGAGGCAAATTGTAGGGAACAAGCACCACAGGTCAAGTACTGTACGTTGTGCTCATGAGTTTGTAAGGGTTAAATCCATCGGATGCTAGCTCAAGCCTCACACTCCGGGATCGCTTGCAAAGCTTGGAAATTTGAGTCAAACAATTTCAAGCTAAAGAATCTGCAGGATGCCTTAACAACCCATCATCTGATCGTCCATCACGGTGCCATGTCATTGATTCGGCTGTCTTCGATGACATGAAAAGCCGTTGGAGCCTTGGTATTAGCGGAAAATACCGTAAAATCTTAATCGATCGCTTTTTTGACTGTATCGTGTTCATCCTCGTTCTGCGTCCCTTTGTATTTCTATTAATCCAACGGATCGGCCGCATACATGACAAAGACTGTTGATTTATCCGGTCGCCCCAATACAACATGCGCTTATTTGGGCAATCATTAATTTTGTTGTAGCCAAGGCCCAAATCCTTTATCAATTTCTTCATGTCTTTGGAAGATTGAGGATTTTTGAAGCGGAACATTTCTTGCGTAAATTTAACAAAGATGTTAACGATTTTTCGGTCCACCCCAAGCATTTCAAGTGAAAAAGACGAATCTGTAATGACAGCTTTAGAAAATTTTGATCCTCATACAGCTTCTTCATTCATTTCACCAAGTAACGTGTAGAATCTTGCCGCTTCTTCATTTGGTCGTTCATCCCAGACACTTCTTCTTGTTTCGGTGAAAGTATTTCCACCAAAATTATGATCATCGATTGCACCCAAGTGATGTGGAAATGTCCCAAACCATCATCACAAGATATTAAAAGCATCCCGCAACATGCCTTCCATGTTATCGCCTCTAACATTCGATTGAAAGCACTATTAGGATACCTCGATTCATCGATGAAGATGCTCCACTAGATGTACACTCTCCATGAAAAACCATTTTTGTAGCTTGACAAAGCCATTAACAACTAGATGTTCGTAGACCACTTCACGATAATGCCGCTTAATATTGCAACACGTCGTATAATCGTGAAAGAATCATATTCTCTTGGCTTGCATTTTGAAATACGAAATTCAGAAAAGTTTCTACTCCATTTTAATAGCCGTTGCTTACCCTTGACAATTTTATCCAACTCCTATCCATTTTGTAGTTGTTAAAGTCTAAAGTTGACAATAAAATACACGGCTAAATTGTTAATTAATAATTTATGTAAGTAATGATATGATCATATATATAATTGAGTACTATGTAAGTTATGTAAATAATGTAAGTTATGAAATTTGATCTTAAAATTAGGTAAATTTTGTATTCTTTTAGATTCATCATATGTGGCATTGTTGCACCTGGAGGATCCATTATATCATTTGTGAGATATAAGGCAACCCGTCGAGTTTCAAAATTATATACTTTGAATCATTTTTTTCTATACAAGTATTATGTAAGTTATGAAGTTTGATCTTAACTTAAAATTATGTAAGTTATGAAATTTGATCGTAAACTTATGTAAGTTATGAAATTTGATCTTAAAATTAGGTAAGTTTTGTATTCTTTTAGATTCATTATACGTGGCATTGTTACATCTAGGAGGATCCATTATATCTCACTGTGAGATATAAGGCAACCCGTCAGGTTTCCAGCTTATATAGGTTTCCAGCTTATATACTTTGAATCATTTTTTTCTGTACAAGTATTATGTAAGTTATGAAGTTTGATCTTAACTTAAAATTATGTAAGTTATGAAATTTGATCGTAAACTTATGTAAGTTATGAAATTTGATATTAAAATTAGGTAAGTTTTGTATTATTTTAGATTCATCATACGTGGCATTGTTACACATAGGGAGGATACATTATATCTCACTGTGAGATATAAGGCAACCCGTCAGGTTTTCAGCCTGTATACTTTGAATCATTTTTTTCTGTACAAGTATTATGTAAGTTATGAAGTTTGATCTTAACTTAAAATTATGTAAGTTATGAAATTTGATCGTAAACTTATGTAAGTTATGAAATTTGATATTAAAATTAGGTAAGTTTTGTATTTTTTAGATTCATCATACGTGGCATTGTTACACCTTGGGAGGATCCATTATATCTCATTTGTGAGATATAAGGCAACCCGTCGAGTTTCCAAATTTATATACTTTTTTTTTTTTTTTTCGTACAAGTATTATGTAAGTTATGAAGTTTGATATTAACTTAAAATTATGTAAGTTATGAAATTTGATCGTAAACTTATGTAAGTTATGAAATTTGATCTTAAAATTAGGTGAGTTTTGTATTCTTTTAGATTCATCATACGTGGTATTGTTACACCTGGGAGGATCTATTATATCTCACTGTGAGATATAAGGTAACCCGTCAGTTTTCAAATTTATATACTTTGAACCATTTTTTTCTCGTACAAGTATTATGTAAGTTATGAAGTTTGATATTAACTTAAAATTATGTAAGTTATGAAATTTGATCGTAAATTTATGTAAGTTATGAAATTTGATCTTAAAATTAGGTAAGTTTTGTATTCTTTTAGATTCATCATACGTGACATTATTACACCTAGAGAGGATTCATTATATCTCACTGTGAGATATAAGGCAACCCGTTAGGTTTCCAGCCTATATACTTTGAATCATTTTTTTTCTGTACAAGTATTATGTAAGGTATGAAGTTTGATCTTAACTTAAAATTATGTAAGTTATGAAATTTGATCGTAAACTTATGTAAGTTATGAAATTTGATATTAAAATTAGGTAAGTTTTGTATTCTTTTAGATTCATCATACGTGACATTGTTACACCTAAGGAGGATCCATTATATCTCACTGTGAGATATAAGGCAACCCGTCAGGTTTTCAACCTATATACTTTGAATCATTTTTTTTTCTGTACAAGTATTATGTAAGTTATGAAGTTTGATATTAACTTAAAATTATATAAGTTATGAAATTTGATCGTAAACTTATGTAAGTTATGAAATTTGATCTTAAAATTAGGTAGGTTTTGTATTCTTTTAGATTCATCATACGTGACATTGTTACACTTAGGGTTTAAGGTTTAGAGTTTAAGATTATAGGGTTTAGGGTTTATGATTTAGGATTTAGAGTTTTAGGGTTTTAGGGTTTAAGATTTAGAGTTTTAGGGTTTAAGATTTAGGGTTTTAGGGTTTTAAAGTTTAGCATAAACCACAAATACAACTTAGCAAATAAGTTTCAATTATTACAATTTAAATATAAAATAATAGAATTCAAATACATGAAAAAGTTATTACTATCTTTCCTAGTTGAAGGTGCATTTACAGCTTTTATTTAGCACTCATGAAACTTAGTAAGGGTGAGATTCTTAAGGCATATGCTATACCAAACAACATCATCTTTGGAATTATTGATTATAAATGAAACTTTTGTTAAATGTTTTATTATTTGTATTATATGTTTTTAAAAAATTTGTTTTAATTTGTAATCATTGAATGATTAATTGAATATATTTGTTAACCCATTTGATGCTAATGTGGCTTAGTTGGTTTTTGATTTTCTACTATGATGTTTTTTACTCTTTTGAAATGAAAATATAAGAAATACCAAATATATATAACTTATTAAAAAATTTAAAATTATAATAAATTTTAAAATTAAAAGTACTTAATTTTTAAAATATTAATAATATAAAACAATTATAGAAAAATAACAATGAATTATTAAACAATTATAATCTTTTTTTAAAAAATTTAGCACAACACGAAAAGTTATGTATTTTAGTATGCATAGATAACAATATTAGTTAACTTTTAGTATTCAATTCAATTTTAGAGTTGATTTGAGTACCAAAATATATAAATTTTACTATCATATTGGACTAAAAGTAATACAAATATCACACCAAATAATATATTAAACCGCTTATATGATTTTTTCAACTCAAGAATCAAAATAATCAAGTTCGATTCTCTCAATAGTATAAATTGATTAAGCTAAAATTAATAATTATTGAACTAAAATTAAGTTTTTTTAGTTAAACTTAAGTAACTTTGAACAAATAGTTTTAATGACCTTAGCTTCAATAACATGTCAATTTTACGGTTTTAAAAATCAATTTTGGTAACTATCTTTTTCAAAATTATAATAAATCAAATCAAATCAAATTATTACTAAAGGATGTAAAACATTTAAAAATTTCAACTCAATCAACTCACCTCGATGAAAAGATAAAGTCATTACCCACCAGTATAAATCCACAGTGAAGAAGGTTAAAATCCGCGCTTGTTTCCCTCAACAATTGTTATCGTAATCGATTGGGTCCGCTCCTAATCATTTACAATCTGAAGTTAATTTTTCATTTACCTCAATAAGATATGGCAAATCGGATAATAAACATCAATGTAAATGAAATTGATTGAACAAATAAGTATTCTTATTTTTATTGACCTAACTAGACAAAATTATAAGAGGAGAAAATTACAATTCAAGAGAATTGTACCAAGCTCGATCTTCTTCACGAATTGTAAGAGGAGAAAATTATAAAAGTGAGTCCCCTCTAGTCAAGAGATCGTAAATAGGATTATAAGAATGCTCACTCTAGTTGCCAGTATCAGTATATGACATAATTGACATGTTCAAAAACTAAGTGTTTTTAGGTTATATATCCTTTACTTATATTGACAAAAGTAATAACATTAAATTTATATCACCTATTCGCTCGAAGCTCCTAATCGGGAAAAATGACACCAGGATTAACACCAAAATGTAAAACAAAATTTATGAATGAGGAGAGAGAGAGAACCTGAAAAGGTGACCCTAACACCCTAGATTATAGAAGCCATTTCTGCTGCAACCAAAGATTCATAACTCTCCTTTTTCATATGTCAGGTTTAAGTATCAACGAAACGGAATCATGTGGTGCTCAATGTTTGCAAAAATCACCCACCACAAGATATGTTCAACTTTCTCGCTTCCTTCATCAAATTAAGGCAAGGAACAAATCTCGTGGAAGCACATTTGTAGAAACCAAAAGGCAAGTGTCACTCTTGTTTTGGAAATCTTACTAAAAGTTCATATTTAAGCAATTTATAGAAGAAAATTTCTTAACGTCGTTACGTAACCATTAATTCTCGCACATTGCAATTGCACTAAGCTTGGAAAAGAATCTATAATTAATGAAACATCAACAGAGGTTACAATAAATCGCCTTAGATGGCTACCCATAGCATAGGTAATACAAGAGTAAAACCAAGAATGCCATAAAAGGGTGACAACAATCCAAAATAGAAAAACGAGTTATAAATGAAAACCCATTACAACGAAGCCTCAATTTTCAACCATTAAAAAATTAATCGAAATGCAAATCCACCCATATACTGTTCACTTGCATGTTACCTTTTTGAGAATCTGAGAAGTGCATGCGTCAACAGTCGGGAGAAAGAGAGCTAAAGCTTGAAGCCGAAGGAGCGTTGGTTTAGACGATAATAGTGGAGCCGTGGAGGACGAAGAGATTATTGATCTGATGAACGATGGTGGCGATCAAGAGAGGTATGAAACGAAGAGAAATGAAAGAAACTAAACCTTTAGAAATTTAGGGATTTCGAAGAAGGGAAATGAATTTGTAAGAAGCTGGGGAAATTGAGGCAATAGGGTTTAAGGGTTGGGGGAAATGGAGGAGAGCAAAACGGCAACGTTACAATTCAAGCATTGCAGCGTTTATAAAATAGCGCCGCTACATACATACCTATTGCGGCGTTTACCAAAAAAAGCCATTAAAATATACAAAACTATGTCGTTTTAATTAACATACAAAAACATATTTGCGGCGTTTTTTATAAGCGCCGCTATATCCCAACTTTTTGCGGCGTTTACCAAAAAAAACGCCACTAAATAAATAAAACTACGTCGTTTTAATTAAAATACATAAACATTTTTGCGGGCGTTTTTTATAAGCGCCACTATATCCCAACTTTTTGCGGCGTTTACATAAAAAAACGCCACTAATATATACAAAACTACGTCGTTTTAATTAAAATACACAAACATTTTTGCGGCGTTTTCTATAAGCACCGTTATATCCCAACTTTTTGCGGAGTTTACATAAAAAACGCCACTAACATATACAAAACTACGTCGTTTTAATTAAAATACACAAACATATTTGCGCGTTTTTATAATCGCCATTATATCCCAACTTTTTGACGTTTAACAAAAAATACTAAAATATACAAAACTACGTCATTTTAATTAAATAGTCAAACATATTTGTGGCGTTTTTTTATGAAAACGCCACTATTCTCAATTTTAATTTTTTTATTTTAACTTATTTTTTCTTTCACAATTTTTTGTTGATATTATCATTTTTTTCAATTTTATTTTTAAAAATTTTGAATATTAAACTTTTAAAGAAAATTTCAAATTTTTGAAGATTTTTATAATTTTTAAACTTTTAAGAAAACTATATTTATCTTACTATATATACATGTAATATCCTTTATCCGATTTAAGTCTATATTTTGAGTAAGAAATATTACATTTAAATACAACCATCGTTTAATTTAAATATTTATCTAAACACTTCATTTTAACATATTTAAGCTTATTTGAAGTTTTTCAAATCATTTCTATACTTTCTTTTAGAGTTTGATTACAAATGGGAACTATTTAGGGTCTTTTAATTTGGATCAAAATAGAGTCAATGTCGTAATATTGAAAAATGAGTGCCCTGATAGGGCAGAATATTCCAATGTTGTGACACTGACTCGTGGTGTAGTGAAATATTATATCATAAACCACAAACACTAATACACTAAACCTTAAACCCTAAACCCTAAACCCTAAACTTTAAACCCTAAACCCTAAACCCTAGACCTTAAATATTATATCATAAGCCACAAACACTAAAACATAAAAAGCAAACTCAAAACCCCAAAACATAAATCTTAAACCATAAAACTCGAACACTAAACTCTAAACTGCAGACATTAAACCATAATCTGAGACTAAATTGGGAATTCATGTGGCCAATTTTAGTGTAGTACAAAACATATATTTTAATAGCTAACACATTAACCATAAATAGCTCATGAGGGATTTCGGTTTCGGGATTTTAGGCCCTAAACCCTAAACTCTAAAATCCTAAACTTGAACCATAAACCTTAAAATCAGAAACCTAACACATCAACCATTTCCCCTAAACCCATAAACTATAATCTATAAACCTTAAACCTAAAACCCCAACCCATTAACCATTCCCCTAAAACCCCTAATCACTAACACTTAAACCTTAATACCGGTAAACACTAACATATTAAACACTATACAATAAACCCAAACAACAAACTTTAAAACACTAAACCCATACACCAAAATAACAAACCCTAAACCATGAAATTAACATGCTAAATATTAAATCCTTAATCAATTTTAATAGCTTAATTTGTAACTTAAATGAAAACTTCTAAATTGTTTAGTTAGCAATTTGTAACTTTTCATAATTAAGTAACTAAAATGAAACTTTCTTATTGCTAAATAAAATATAATTCAAAGCAAGGGTGAGGAAAAATTATGAAAAACTTTTAGCGGCGTTTCTAAAAAAGCGCTGCTAATTCAAGGTCTTTAGCGGCGTTTTTATAAGTTACCAGCAAATTCTCGTATTTAGCGGCGTTTTTGAAGCGCTTGCAAATGTTTAGGTCTTTAGCGCTTTTATAAAAGCGCCGCTAATTCTCAGGTCTTTAGCGGCGTTTGTCAAAAAGTGCCGCTACAGATCAGGTATTTAGCGGTGTTTTTATAAAAGCACCGCTAATTCTCAGGTCTTTAGCGGTGTTTGTAAACAAGCGCCGCTAATTCTCAAGTCTTTAGCGTTTGGAAAAAATGTCATTATTTCTCCTTTTTAGCGGCGTTTTGAAAATAAACACCGCTATTTCTCAACTTTTTGCGGTGTTTTCTCTTAAACGCCGCTAGTGGATGATATTTGCGGCGTTTTTCATTAAAACGCCACTAAAAACGCCGCTACAAGTCTATTTTGGTGTAGTGTGACTTAAAATCGCATGACTATCACATCTTGATGCAAGACTTACTACCAGTTGCTATGCAGTGTTGTATGTCGAAAAAGGTGACGTCTTATGTAATTGAATTGTCCAATATAATGAAAGGCATTTGTGGCAAAATTTTGGATGTTCAAGAACTTGAGACACTACAAGATTGAGCCGCACTGACTTTATGCAATCTGGAGAAGATCTTCTCGCCTTCCTTCTTCACAATTATGGTGCACTTGTTAATTTATCTCCCTCGTGAAGCAATACTTGGTGAACCCGTTTTCTATCAATGGATGTATCCCATTGAAAGGTCTTAATTTATTTGTAAATTATTCCTTCATTCACCTAAATGCTTTTAGTTGCAACTTTTGATAATGTTTTATACCGTGTTTAGGTTCCTATCCAAATTGAAGTCTTACTGCCGCAATAAATGTTATTCAGAAGGATCAATTGCCGAAGGCTACTTGGCAGAGGAATGTATGACTTTTTATTCAAGGTATTTGAAAGATATTGAAACAAGAATGAACAGACCAAGTAGAAATATTGGGCTCACAGATCATAACTTGGTCGAAACTTATTTATTTCAAAGTTTCGGAGAACCAATCGGCAAAGTCGAAATTGCAGAAGTAGATGATAGATCGTAGGTCCAAGCACATCGATATGTTTTTTTTCATCACGAGTCAATGGAACCATTACGCAAGTAAGTTCTAGAATTTGATAAATATTCATCAATTATAATTTGTCTCTCTTCTAACAAAGTAAACCTTTTTTTTAATGTAATGAGTACAAACAAATATTGAGAGCTCGTTCACAGTTCAGTAATAATGTTTTTTCATAACATTTATAATTACTCAATTTACTTTCGATTCAATAGGTTTGGAGTCGGAATGAAGTAAATGACGAAGTTAAATGGCTATCACAAGGTCCAAATAGTATAGTGAAAAGATATAGTGCCTTCCTCATCAACGGATTCAGATTTCATACAAAGTATCGCGAGAGATTGAGGAGAACCCAAAATTGTGGAATTGTTGTTAATTCTTCAATTACAAGTTATGCTAGTGCTAAGGACAATAATCCTGTCGAGGGGAATGTGGAGTATTACGGACTTCTTACTGACATAATTGAGTTGGATTATTATGGCAAATGGAAAGTTGTCTTATTTCGAGGAGATTGGGCTGATGTGAATATAACTCGCGAAATTAAAAACGATCAATATGGTTTTACAATGGTGAATTTTTCTCGATTGATTCACACTGGAGAGCAATTGATGGACTGAGCCGTATGTATTTTCTTCTCAAGTGAAACAAGTACTCAAAAGATCCAATTGATGAGGGTTGGTACGTTGTACTCTGGAACACCCCTAGAGACTTGTTTGACATGGGCAATGAAAGTAGAGATGACATAGTCGAAAGATCAAAAACTTTGCCTTTTCCAGAACAAAACTTAAATGAAAATATCCCTAGTACTAGTCAACAATTTCAATGGGTTCGTCGGGATGTAGACGGATATATTTACAAAATATGATGTAGTAAGATTTTACGATTTATTATTTATATGTAATATTATAATTTTAATGTTGGTCATGTTATATAATTTAACTATTTTAAATGTACTATTATTGTTGTTATTTATTACTAAAATTTTAAACTATTTTATGTGTATTGTAAGAAAAATGCCTAGAAGACGATTACGAGAGTTAAGTATTGTCCACAATACTCCAAATTCGAAAAAGCAAATAGTGAGCAATGAAATGCTTGTTGGATCTTCTAGTGTGCGGACATAGATGACGAGCTGCGAAATTTCAAAGTAATGTTAAGTTGTTTTACATGCATGTTGAATTTTATTGTTGATTCATTTTTCAATTTTAATATAATAATAATATATCATTTTTCAAATTGAAAGGTGGTGGGACGCAAAGAGGTCGGGGACGTACACTGCTTAAAGATTTATACGACCTAGATCCTGTCGAGCGAGTTAAAGTAAGGAGAAACAATCATGGCCAACCTGTTGGATCTGAAGCTCGACTGTTAGCAGGCTATTTGGGCATTATAGCACGAAATGCCAATATGTTGCCCATTAACTACGAATCATGGCATCACATGCCTGATGCCAACAAAAATCAGGCTCTCGATAATATTCGATAATATTAAGGTAACAAAACGTGAATGTAATTTATAATACTTTGGTTGAACTTTCATTTATATTAACTTTTTAAACTTATGTTTTTTCAGGAGAGATTTGTTTTAGAGGTCTCCGATGACTATAACAAGAAGACATTGGGTAAAAAATGGAGAGACAATAAAAGCACGCTGAAAAAATAATATTTTAAGAAAGACATAAGCCTCGACTAAAAATTAAGAAATGTCCCACCAGGAATGTTGAGGTATCAATGAGAAGATCAAGTTAAATTCTGGAATTCAAAGAAAGGAGAGGTATTACGTACTTCTAAAGTCTTATAAATTTTTTGGTTTATAGTATTTACTATATACATAATTCAAATTCCATTATGTAGGACCGTGAGCGAGTTGGAACAAGCAGCAGATAGAAATAAAAATTCACGCACACGACAGGTTCCAGAAGTTTTGCTTGTGTAGTTGAGGCCGAGGTATTGTAATTTATTAATTCTGTCAAATATTAATATCTTTATACTATTAAATTATATTTTTTCTGCTACAATGTAGGAAGCTTCGTCTGGTCAAAAAGTTGGACGCCTTCAGCTTTTTGACATTACGCATAGGAAAAAGGATGGATCTCCGATGACATCCAAAGCTGCAGAAATTATGGTATATTTACTTAATAAAATTTGATTTATTATAAATATTTCTAATGTTTAATTATAATAGTTTAATTCATTATTTGTAGTTTTAAATTTATAATGTTAAGTTATGTTGCATTCCTTCTTATTATATATTTCGTGTCTAACTCTAATTGATTTATTAGGATAAACTAAAGGAGAAGAAGGCGGAGTATGAAGCAGCTACTTCGACTGATAGTTCTTTAATCTTGAGGAGATTGATAACAGAATTATTACCGATGTTTTGGGTCTTGAAAGGTACGACTGCTTCGACTGATAGTTCTGTTAATCTTGAGTATATTTATAATAGAATTATCATTGATGTTTTTGGTCTTGAAAGGTATGGTCGGGTTCGATTTCAAGGATCTGGTGTTGCCCCGACCTAATATTTTCGATTCGACTCCCAACAATACATGCCTTCCGGGGGTCAATCTCGTGCTGAAGTTCAGAGGCTAAAATACCAGATAGCTCAGATGTAAGAGAGCACGGTTGAGCAGAGGCAACAAATTGCTGATGTTCAAAGAAAATATGAAGAACTCCAACAACAGCTTAGAGCAGATGCGGAAGCGGCAGTAGCGGGGGAGGCAGAGGTAGCATCGATGCTAGCAGAGCAGAACAGAAAGTATGATGAGCTCCAGCTACAGCTTTAGCATATGATGCAGATGTTTCAGCAGTCGCAGAAGCTGTCATCTTAGACATTTAGTTTCTCGTTGTAAGATTATTTTAACATTATTACATTTAACATTATTGTAACAATATTTTCAGTTATAATTCATTTAATTTATTTAATTTCATCTATCATTTAGAATTAATGCATTTGGTGTGATTTTTATGCTAAATTCTTTGCTTTTAGGTTGGAATTATATGCTATATTTATTTATTATTGGTTGGTTTTAGTACAAGAGAGGTATAATATTAAACAAATTTTACATTACAAATCTGTACAAATTAGCGGCGTATGTTAAAAAGCGTCGCTAAAAGTCATTACTTTTAGTGGCATTTTTGGAGAAAGCGTCGTTAAAGGTCATGACTTTTAGCGACGTTTGTGGGAAAAACGCCGCTAAAGGTCATGACTTTTAGTGGCATTTGTGGGGAAAGCGCCGCTAAAGGTCATGACTTTTAGCGGCGTTTGTGGGAAAGCGCCGGTAATGACTTTTCGCGGCATTTGTGGGGAAAGCGTCGCTAAAGGTCATGACTTTTACTGCGTTTGTGAGGAAAGTCAATGAAAGTCATGACCTTTAAGCGGCATTTGTGGAAGAAACGCAGTTAAAGTCATGAACTTTAGCGACGCTTTCCCCACAAACGCCGCTAACACTCATGACCTTTAGTGGCGTTTTTTTTCTTATAAACGCCGCTAAAGTTTGAGGTGTTTGATTTAGCGGCGTTTTTTGCTACTTTTAGTGGCGCTTATAAACGCCGCTAAAGGCCAAAAAAACGCTAAAAGTCTGTTTTGCTATAGTGAAAGCATAAATATGGTACAAATTATTAAAGCAAAACAACACATAGAAGAAAATTTTGTAATTAAATACTTGTATAATAGTTTTAAATAAAATACATGTATTAATGGAAAATAAAACCAATTAAAACATTAAAAATAGAAATTTTCTTAAAAGTATTTGAATAAAGAATAAATTTAATATTACTTAAAGAAATATATGCAGTATAAAATAAAAAAACTAATTAAAACGAAATTGAAATTCTATTCCTAAATAAAAAACATTCATGCAAATTTAAGGATCACATTAAAGCGCATACAATTAATAAGGGATCAAATTAGCAAATATCATAATATCAAAACTGAGCACATTAACAGAACTAAACTAAAACAGTGCATAAATTACATAGATCAATTGAGAAGTAAATAAAATGCATAACATGTCTAATTGAATAACCATACAACAAAAAAGGACCAAATGCATAAATACTCCATTATTGCAAAAAAAAAGCGGATCCTGCGTTTATAAATCGGATCGGGTCGGGGCTGAGTCACACGGCATCGTTTCAACACTATTAAAATAAAATTAAACGGTGCCGTTCCCTTAATACATCAAAAACCTGTGTTTAAAAAAATCAGTATTTTATTTCTTAAATGAAACCCTAATCCTCTCCTATTTTCTTCCACAGCCGCAGTCCAAAGCCCTTCTGTTTACCACCCAATCGCCACCATAACTAGCGAAAAGCAGTACACGAACGATCCAACTTGCTTCAATAATACCGATCTTGAAGCCTCGCTTTCTAACCAGCATCTAACTCCGATCGCGACGGAGAAAACGCTGTATATTCGCGATGGTTTGTTCAACATCTTCGCCTAACTCTGATTACGATGCAGAAGACGAAGACACTTTCAACGGTACACATTTCTTTCCTATTTTCGCACACACATACAAAGTATCACTAAAGAAACTCTAAATCAAAAAGGTAATCACCTTAATATCTTTTTGCTTCTGTTTTTCTATTTCTCTTGCTTGTGTACGTCTGTATACCAAAAATCGGATCCCTTTTACATTGATATCGGCCTCTTTTATAGCCGAATAACAGAAAAAAAATAAAAAAACTAAATACAAAATTCTTATTTCTTTATTTTTCTCCTATTATTTGCTGTCAAATTGATGCTTTGTTGTATTTGTTTCATTAGCCTCTTTTCCGTTATTTGTTTGCTGTTTGCTTGCAGGTGTGGGCATCATGGAACGGTGAGGAGGCCGTTGTTGAGGCTGGCGTGGATGCTGCGAGGGGCGCGTGGGTGCACGCGGGGCATGCATGGGAGAAGCTGCGGCGCATGAACAGTCTGGAAGCCTCTAGGGTTTCCAGATTTTCTTAATGCAATTGGGCCATTTTGGGCCATTTTAACTTTGGGCTATTTATTGTGTTTAGTTTATTGGGTCAAAAAAATGGGCTCGGGTCTTATTGGGTACTGGCTAGTTTAGGTTTAGTATTTGGGTTTTAATGGGTAGTGGTTTGGGCTTTTATTTAATTCAGGCCCGTGCTTTGTAATTTGGACTTTATTAATGGACATTGGACTTTTAATTTATTGGTTTTTATATTTTTTGTTTTTGGTTAATTGGTTTCTGAATGGGCCCAGGCAAAATGGGCTCTTGCATACTTTATATATATTATGTAAATTATAACACATAAAAATATATTAAATATATAATACTACTTTAATATAAACATTAAAGTAATATTAAGATGTCTATATAAAAAATTATATAAAATTATAAATATTAAATTAAAATAATATAAATATTTTAAAAATTTTAAAAATTAATATGGACGGACTTAAAATGGGCTTGAGTTAGTATTTTGTAAATATAAAAAGCTTGAATAAAATTTTAGGTCCATATTTTTTATTTACAATTTTACTCAAAATTTTAGAGAAATTACGAAATTACCCCATTTGTAATTTTTGTAAAAAATTTTTTGATTCGAAGCGAGCCCATACTCGGCAGACGTGAGCTTGAGGACAATGGAGAAGACTACTCGGTCAAAGCGTTCATCCTAAATGAATTGAAAATGTACAATTTTGATTAATTATTTATTACTTTAGATATAACAACCAAGATCTTATTTTGAAAAAAAAAAATTAAAACTCTAGTTTTTTCCTAAATTTATTTTCCCTTGTTTTCAAAACTCATTTTTTCCAACAACGTACTCATGAGTCTTCAAAAAAAATAGTACGTCTTCAACGGGTTAATCAAACATGATTTCTTTTGAGTTTAAGAGTTTTGCCAAAATGAAGTAATATGTTTTCATGTACAGTGTAACCTCCACAATCTAATTGTAACGTCCAGGCCAAATTTAGGGTATTACAAGTCACTTATATAGTAGGCCCAATTTGCCTGGCCCACTAAACTAAAAAAACAACAAACCAAAAAAAAAAAAACAAATTTAAACCAAAATACTAAAGTCCAAAATAAAAATAAATAAAAAAATAGTACATAGCCCAACATGCTATAAGCCCAACTGGTCCAAAACTAACAATTAACCTAAACCCTAGGCCATAACATAAACAAATTTTCAGAAACCTTAGGGTCTCTATCCAGCCTCCAGCGCCGCTGCCTCCATGCCACATCAGCGCCTCGTCCTGAGGCCTAACCCCTCCTCTGCTGCCTTGCACGAAAACAACAAAAAAGCCCCTTCTCCGCCTCCGCCAACGCCTGTAGACAAGTAAAAAGGACAAAGTAGAAACGAAGCAGATGAACAGTAAAAGCAGTAGCAATCAAAAGCAATAAACAAAATATATTGTATTTATTCGGCTATAAAAGCCAGGAAAGGATCAATGTAATTTTTCACACACTATATCAAACAAAAAAAACAGAGAAATCAATCAAAAGAACGAAAGTTTCAAAATGTGGCTCTTTTTTTATTTTTATTTTTATTTGAAATAAATATATAAATAAATAATAAAAATCTTACCTTCGGTTCATCTTCCGTCGTTGTCGAGAAACTCTGGTAATCCAAACGTCATAGAACCCATTCAGGTTCCGATGAAGGTTAGAAATGCAACGAAGACGAAGGTTTTCCTTAGTGATTTGCCTCTTTCTTTTTTCTTTCTGTTGTTTTTTTATTTCAAATCCTAGATCTAGGTTTTGAAATTTTTTTTTTTAAATAATGATTTGTTAATTTTTTCGGCCATCATGGATGGCGGCACTGTCGTCAATGACCGGCGACCGCCATGGTGGTCCGGCTACTGGAGCCATGGTCGAAGGGAAGAGGGTTGAGAGAAAAAAAAGGGAAAGCTTCAGTTTTTTCTAAAAAAATGGCAAAAATGATGTTTTTGAATTTTTTTTATTTAAATAGGTGCATGAAACAGTGCCGTTTTGTACCATTTCTCATAGACGCCAAAACGACATCGTTTTGAGCAAGATCCGCTGACCCTGTAACATCCAGAATTAGGGCCTAGTCGGAATTGTGGTTTCGAGACCACAAATTCGATGTTGAGAAATTTATTTTATTTATATTTTTATTATCTGAAATTTCATGGAATGATTTGTGAAAATCTCATTCGAAAATTTTGACGTTTGGGCACTCAATTTAGTCAAAAGGACTAAATTATAAAAAGTGCAAAAGTTGAGTTCTACATGTTAGAGGTGTCCAATTGCTATGAAATTTTACATTGGAGGTCCTTAACTGATAATTAGACCATTATTTAAGTTGGTGGACAAAAATGGACATGGATGGGTATGTTTCAAAAGATTTTTTTAAGGGGCATATTGGTAATTTAGTGAATTAAATGAATTAAAAACAAAATTTAAATGCCAAATTTGTCCATCTTCAAGCTTAGGCCGAATTTAACATGTGGAAAGCCATGGATAGGGTTTTCAAGCTTTCCAAGCTCGATTGTAAGTCTATTCTAGCCTCGTTTTTCATGTTCTTTACGTTTTTAAAGTCCCGGTAACTTGATTTAGCTTATTCTAGCAATGATTTAACCTAGGGTTCATATTTGGAAAAATAACCATAGGTGAAATGTGTTTGTTTTGATGTTTTATGACAGAATATGAGGCTTAGAATTATGTTAAATGACTTTTGCTAAGCAATTTTCAGTAAAAACGAGTGAAACGGTATAATCGGTAAAAATTATTATTGTTTATAAGTGCATGTTAGAGCAAGAATTTGATGCTGCTATAGAAGGTAAAAATGTTCAGCATGTCATAAAACATAAGAAAAAGTAATAAAGTTTAATTTACGAGCCTAGGGGTAAAAGTGTAATTTTTGAAAAGTTTAGGGGCAAAATTATAATTTTTCCAATTTTGAGTTAGCGACTATTTTGAGTAGTAAATTAATTAAATAAGTGAAATGTGATGTTTTAGACCCCGAAAAATGAGATTTGGACCTAGAACGAGAGGAAAATCGAAAATCGGGAAAGTTGGTAAATTGCCGTTTCTGGATCCGAGGTAAGTTGGTGTGTTAATAATAATGCAATAATGTCGTAGTGTATGTTTGAAACCTAAATTGTGGTATTAAATTGATTTTGTTGAATTACATGTTTAGTATATTATGTTGGTGAATTGATTTAATAATATGTTTATGATAAAAGGTCACATAGGTGACATGGAAAATGGGTTAAAATGTTGTGCTTAAAGGTGTTTTCTATGATTATGGTTATTATGTGAAATGGAAAGTTGATATGTAAATAATGCATTTATTTTACTTGTTTAATAATTATTTTGCTATATATTATGGAAATCATTGGGTGATAACTATAATATGAAAAATGTATGGAATGTGAAATTCTCGATTGAACCTTCGAAAAACCGAAAGATACATGCAATATGTAGCTAGGTCACACGAGTGATAAGGGACCTTCATCGTGTGCACAGGAAAGCTACGAGATGGCAAAATTTGATATGTAGCTAGGCCACATGGATGATAAGGGACTTTCACCATGTGTGCAAGAAAGCTACAGGATAATAATTTCATATGTAACTAGGTCACATGTGTAATACTGTGTGTATACCATGTGTACAAGAAAGTTACGGGTTATTAGCAACTAAGTCACATGAGTGGTTCCTAGTGTTTGACACCATGTAGACAAGAAAGCTACGAGATGGAATGGCTAGGTCACATGGGTGATAAGGGAGCTTCACCATGTGTACAAGAAAGCCGAATTATGTGTAGGTGGAGCTACATGCTGAGACCACCGAGTATCGGGCGTTTTTCCGAAGGGGTTCATCGAGATAACTTACTAATGGTGATTGGTGCGATCATGTTGTGAATAAGTGCAGGAGTGAATGTGATCAATTGAGAAATGTGGCAAATGTACGTGTGAGCAAGGGTGCATGTGACTATGTGTGTATGTGCATAATGTGTTTGATATGTGATACGTGATTGAAATTGTGGTAAGGTTGATATGGTGTAAACGCCATTATGAGTACTGTAAATATTTATGATGATTATTCATTTGTATGGCTAGTTTTGAATATGTTCGGTGTTATGTGAGCATATATGGAAGTAAAATAAAGAAAACATGGGAGAGTAAAATTTTCAAGAAAATAGATTGAAATAGAAGATTTACGTGATTTTGAAAAATCACCATAAATAGTAGAAATTGAATTATATGTTGGATGAGATATTTATTTAAAGCTTATTGAGTCTATTTTATAAAAAAGAAACAGAAGCAAAGGGTTTGTATATTATGAGATATTTAAATTTTGTAAGACCGATTTAGAAACGATTAGGTGATCCCCTGTTTTGCTTTAGAAAAATCATTAAAATTGTATAAAATGGATTATGGTGTGTAATTTATATTATAAGAATCCTCGTTGAGTCTACTTTTGATAGAGACAAATAGTAAGGTTATGCAAACCCTGTATAATGAGAAATTTTAATTTTAGTGAAGAGGTGTTAGAGCTGTCGAACAGCGAAACATGGGAATTTTTAATGGATAAACTGTATTGATTGGCTAAACAAAAAATTCTCGAAATTTTATGATAAGAATATATGTGAGTCTAGTTTCATGGAAAATTAACGAATCTTAATTTTGAGTTCTGTAGCTTATGAAATAAATAAATTAGTGACTGTAACTTAGAAAAACAGCCTAAGCTGAACTTAAGAAAAATGTGAAACCATGTGAATATTGATTCTATTTCCTTGAGCATATTTATTGAGAAATGGGTTAATATTGTTAATTAAATTGCTCATTATTATTATGCCAACTTACTAAGCTATAAAGCTTACACCATTTTCCCATTTCTCTTAGTGTTGTCAGTTTGGCTCGGGGTTGGAGATCATTGGAGGTATCATCACACTATCAATTTGTCAAGTTGGAATCACGACAATTCCTAATTATTTTCAAGTGAATGGCATGTATAGAGATTTAGTTATTGGTTGTTTGTATTATTATGAATTATACACGAGATCCAGACATGGGTATGTGAGAACTTCACGGTCTACTCACACGGCCGTGTCATATGTCACACTGGCGTGACTCTCTTCTGGTAAAAATTTTCTAAATGCCGAAAAGTTATGGTTTGGTCCCGAACCAACTTTAATGATTGTTTTGGGCCTCGTAAGCCCATAATAGGGACATAGAGTGTGACTATGAATGGTTTTAATGTATAATTGAAATGTATGTATCGGAGAAGTGTATAAGATTGTCAGTAATGCCTCGTACCTTGATCCGACGACGGATAGGGGTAAGGGTGTTACAGACCACCCAAGGCTCCCGGGATCCGCGTGTTTTCAACTAATGAGTTATTTGCGCCTTCGACCCTTCCACTTTTATGGCCCGTTGATATTTAGTCCTATTTCTTTTTTTCTTTTCTTTTTAATTTTACCCTACAATTTTATTCTGCTTCAGTTTAGTCCCTTAAGGAAAGACACGTTTTGGGACAGGGAATAATTTCCCAGTTAGTCCCTCCTCCTTCACGCGTGTTTTATTTTGGTCCTAACTCCAGCCTTCTGGATTTTTGTAGACCGAAAAATATTGTTTTAATAAATCAAATTTTTATTTAAAACGATCAAATTACGAGGTGATCCGTCACACCTCATAAAAAAGATTGGTGGTGACTCTCATTTTCATTTTTTTTAAATAAAAATTCGACTTAAAAAAAGGTGACAACTTAGTCCTTAAAATTTCTTGGATTTAATCATTGGAACACTCGAGTGGTCCATTATAATACTAAAAATATTACAACTCGACTTGTCACACTTGCGATTAATCGTTAGATTATTGATTGTTTTGTGTTGATTATTAGCCTCGGCAGCGATATCAAGTTAATGGCGTTGTTGTCAAGGAGTTTGTCTGTGATTGAGTGATTTGCTTGATTAATGCATGTTTACCAAGGAGATGATTAGCAAAACTTAATTCTATAGATATGACACTTGTTTTTCTTGCAATTGCTCGTTTATTTTCTTCGTTTAGTGTTCTTGAAATTGAAACTTGCAGAATAATCTTGACAACACTCTTTCACAATGGAGAGCTATTTTTGCACTGACCTTTCTTCTCATTTATTCTGGCTTCACGGTGTTATTGAATCTCATACCTACTCTCTGCTGATCTTGAAATACAAAACCATCGTTACATTCTACAATTACTTCATTGAAAAGAATGTACACGAAAATTGTTAAGTTATTAATCTTCAAAACGATTTTTGTTTTCTCTTCTACTAAACACAAATATTTCTCGTTCTTTTTTTTTTCAGTCGAACAGTTACAGCAATATTAAAAAAATAGTATATGTAAGGATTGGTGCTACCAAAGAGCTTGGTAGCAACAACAAAATTTTAGTGGAAAAAAAATAGTCTGGTGCCACCGATAAGAACAATGACAAAAAAAAATTAAACTTTCTAGCAAAAAAAATACACCAGTATCACCAATGGCAAAGACGACACAAAAAATTCTATTTTTTAATATATTATTTTTAATAGGTGTCGCCAAGAAAAACGATAGCAAAAAAAAAAAATTTACAAAAGCTTTGACAAATGTAAAAAACACACTGGTACCATTAGAAAAGTAATGTATATAACTAAAATCCATTGAATAAAATTAATTTATTGTTAAGTTATGCATTAAAACACAAATACTTGTATTGCGTAAATAATTACAATTAAATAGTCATAATTACTGAATTAATTTACAAAATATAATGTATCAAAATTATTTGCTCTCTTTTCAATGAGATTATCTTTGGATTAAATAAAGAAAGATTGGTACGCAATAAAATAAAGAAATTGGAGGCTGCAATCATTCCACCTGTTTTCCACTTTCATTAGTCCCCCTATTCATTGACTTCATCCCCCTTCCCTGTTAACCCCAATTATACACAATCCATCTCCATTTCTTTCCTTTCATTTCCCTTTCCTTCTTCATCTCTCTCTTTGATTTCTTTGTCCCAATTCCACCATGTCTGTCATTGGAGAGGCTGCTCTTTCTGCCTTTTTGGAGCTGTTGTCTGCCAAGTTGCTTGATTCTGTACTCAACTTTGTGGCCGATTACAGGCAAGTCCACCAGCAACTCAAGCTGTGGCAATCCATGTTACCCGAGATCAAAGCAGTGTTGAACCATGCAGAGGAGAAGCAGATCAAGGACGAGGGTGTGAAGAATTGGTTGGACGATCTCCAAGACTTAGCTTACGATGTGGATGACATCTTGGACGACTTCGCTTACCAAGAGTTACGTCTCAAGCTCCAAAAAACTAAAGCACAAGCTAGCACTAGTAAGGTACAAAACTCATTCCAATCTGCTGTACTGGTGGTAATTTCTCGCCAATCTCTTTTATGTTCAATGCTAAGATGATTTCAAAGATAAAAGCAATCACTGATAGACTGAATAGTTTGAACACTAGAAGAAATAGTTTGGGGTTGAGTGAGATCATGTCTCAAGGCTCAACTTCCAAGGGAAACAAACCCAGGCTGCAACCAACTTCCTTGATGGATGGAGCTGTGGAGTATGTTGGAAGAGCCAATGAGAAGCAAGAAATGCTTGAGCTGGTCAAAAGTAACATTTCCGATGGAGTTTGTGTCCTTTCCATCGTTGGCATGGGAGGGATGGGGAAAACAACTCTTGCTCAGCTTGTTTACAATGATCCCAGCATTAAGGAGTCTTTCGATTACAAGTCCTGGGTATGCGTTTCTGATGACTTTGATGCTGTTAACATAACAAAGACGATTTTAAGATCCATCGATGCTGACTCACGTGATGAGAACGACTTGAACTTGCTTCAAGTCAAGTTGAAGGAGAAGTTATCCGGAAAAAGGTTCTTGCTGGTTTTAGATGACATTTGGAACGACAGTTACAGTGATTGGACCATCTTACGGGCTCCATTTGGAGCAGGAACCAAGATTATTGTAACAACTCGACTCGAAAATGTTTCATCTAATGTAGATCCGGTGAAACCGTTTTACTTGGATAAACTCTCGCATCATGATTGTTTATCCATATTTGCTCAGCATGCATTGAAAGCAAGAAATTTTGATGGGCATCCCCAATTCAAAGAAATTGAGAGAACATAGTGAGAAGGTGCAACGGCTTACCTTTGGCAGCAAAAGCCATTGGAAGCTTATTACGCACAGTTAAGGATCAAAGTGACTGGGTAAAAGTATACGAGAGCGAGATATGGGACCTACCGGAAGATCCATGTGGCTTAATTCCAGCTTTGCGATTAAGCTACCATTATCTTCCTCCGCATCTGAAACGATGCTTTGCATACTGCTCCATATTTCCTAAAGATTATGAATTTGAAGAAGAAGAGATAATCTTGTTATGGAGAGCAGAAGGTTTCTTGCAATCAGAAGCTAAAATTCAAGGCAAAGGTCTTGGAAACCAATATTTTCAAGATCTAGTGTCAAGGTCATTTTTTCAAAGATCTAGTGAAGACAAATCCCGTTTCGTGATGCATGATCTTATGAATGATTTAGCTCAATTAGTTGCAGGAGAAATATGTTGCAGACTGGAGGGTGAAAAGCAACAAAAGTTTTCGCATCGTTCTCGTCACTCAGCTTATGTTAGCGATGATGAGTATCACATTGTAAAGAAGTTTGAAGCATTTTATCAAATGACTTCTTTACGTACTTTCTTACACTTACCCTTAAAGGTTCCTATGTATAACTTTTTCTATTTATCTAATGTTGTCTTGGATGATTTATTGCCAAGACTTAGCTACTTAAGGGTTCTTTCTTTGCGTGGGTATATGATCTTTGATTTGCCCGACTTTTGGGAAAATTCAAAACATCTACGCTACTTAAATTTCTCTAGAACCCAAATCAATGGTTTACCTGATTCTTTGTGTACTCTTTATCATTTGGAGACTTTAATATTAAGAGATTGTCGAAAGCTCAAAAATTTACCCTCGAAGATTGGAAACCTTGTTAACTTGCATTTTCTTGATATTAGAGGTGCGGATTTAATAAAAAGGATGCCCTCTGGATTTGATCAGCTCACCAGACTTCAGATCTTATCTAATTTTGTTATAGGGGAAGGTGATGGACATCTTATTAGAGAATTGAAAAATTTGTCAAGCCTTAGAGGTAATTTTTGTCTTTCTGGATTGGAGAATGTTAATGGTCAAGATGCGAGGGAAGCTATGTTAAATGAGAAGCTAGGGATTGATGGGTTAGAACTACAATGGGGTGCAGACTTGGAGAATAGTACAAGGAAGAAAGAAGTTGAAGAGCGGGTGTTGGACTTTCTTCGTCCTCAGAAAAAGCTTGAGCAACTCATCATTGAGAATTACGGGGGTGTAAAATTCTCGTCTTGGATAGCAGATTCTTCCTTCAAGAATTTGTCGTCTTTGAAGCTTCGCAATTGTAAAAACTGCAAATCACTGCCATCAGTTGGAAGGTTGCCATTGTTAAAAGATCTTTCAATTATTGGTTTCGATCAAGTACAGAAGATTGGTGTTGAGCTTTTCGGAGAAAATCAGTTGAATCCATTTGCATCATTAGAGATTCTGTCTTTTAAGAGTCTTCCAAACTGGAAGGAGTGGGACACTTGTGAAGCAGACGAGAAGGTTTTGAAACTCCCCAGCCTTCGTGAGCTTTCAATCAAAACCTGTCCTCAATTGTTGGGAAGGTTGCCTACCCATCTTCCTTCCTTGCAAAAACTTGAAATTCATAGGTGTAGGAGTTTGGTAGTTTCAATATCAAGTTTCCCGTCACAGTGTGAATTAAGTGTAAAAGGGTGTGCAGAACTGGTGGATGATTGCTCTTCTCCTGCAAAGGAGCTTTCCTCTTTGCAAACTTTGTCTCTTTCCAACATTTCAAAGTTTAATATTCCAGCAGATAGGACAATGTTGAGGTTTGGAAACTCGGAACATTTTGAAATTCATGGTTGGGAGGAGATGGCATCTCTATCACAGCATGGGTTTAGTTTAGTTGGACATCGTTTCATTTCCGTTTGGCGTTGTCCCCAACTGCAGTCTTTGGAAGCCGAGGAAGCCGACTTGCAACCTGACAAGATTTCACGTGTTGAATCTCTGCAGATATATGACTGTGAAAGGCTCAATAGACTGCCACAAGTCTTACATGAGCTCACATTCCTTACAGTGATGGAAATTGGTAAGTGTCGAAGCTTGGTTTCTTTTGCAGAGAATAACTTACCTCCTAATTTAAAAAAGCTGAGAATTAAAAACTGTGAGAATTTGGAGTATTTGGTTGATGAAAAAGAAGATAATAAGAGTATGAGTAGTACCCTCTGTCTTCTTGAGGACTTGGAAATCTCTTACTGTCCATCTCTAATGTCTTTGTCATCAAAGGGGCACAAAAATATTTGCAATCAGCTTCAATTTCTCAAAATTACTGGATGCTCAAAGCTGAGTTGCCTATTTTCAAACACCAAGTTATCCATAAGGCTTAAACATTTGATAATTGAGGGATGTTCAAAGTTGGAATACATAGCCCAAGAGTTTGAGGAAACCGCTTGTCTTGAATCTATTCAAATTTCCAGATCTGGAATTAAATCTCTACCACAAGGACTAGACAAGCTCATCCATCTCCAGAGGATTTCGTTGTGTTCGTGTTCAAATTTGGTTTCTTTTGAAGAAAGTGGGTTGCCCACCACCAGCTTCAGAGCTTTCAAAGTTGTTAATTGTGGACATTTTGGAGCCCTTCCTAATTGCGTGGTCAGCATCACCTCCCTTCGACTATTAAGTATGCGCGACTGTTCGGCTGACATATCATTTCCATCGGAGGGATTCCCTCCCAATCTCACATCACTTGCAATCTCAAACGCACCCAAAATTTATAGGCCACTTGTGGAATGGGGATTAAATAGACTCACCTCTCTTCAAGAATTGACCATCGGAGGTGGAGGATGCTCAAACGTGGTGTCGTTCCCGAAGAAGGGATTGGAATGATCTTGCCTTCTTCTCTCACCAGATCTCCTTTTGAATTTGAGAACCGGTATCCATGTTCTCTGAGGGCTTTCAAGACCTCGCCTCTCTTAAAAAATTGGTGATCGATAATTGTCCCAAGCTAACATCTCTTCCGAAAAAAGACATGCTTCTCTCGCTTGGATATTTACGTATTTACAGTTGTCCGTTGCTGAAAGAAGAGTGCTCAAGCGATAAAGGACGAGAGTGGTCTAAGATTTCCCACATACCCCTTGTTGAAATTGATGGTAAAAGAGTCATCCTGAGGTAATCAGATTGAAAGATGAGCAAGAAAAATCATGATTGGTTTCAATTCGAGTCATGGGACAGTACAAAAAGCCATTTCAAACATTTCTAACTTTCCATAGGAACAAGATAATAATAGGAATTAGTATAAATTTATTGAATGATAATTGCGAGGATTGAAAGCTAAGTTGGGGTGGCGTTGAGCTTTGGAAAGATCCTTTGAAGGAAAAGTAAAAGATGTCACTTCTCTTGTTAAAATTTTCAAAGACAAAGTAAAAGTGTTGATGAGATGTTATTGGCATATTGTGATTGAGTGTCCTTTGCAAAATTACCACGCTTCAATGGGTGGAACTTGTCATTGAGTGTCCCTTAGGCTAGTAAAAGGGTGGGTGGTGCTTTAGTATTTTCAGAGAGCTGAAGTGATGATGTTGTTGCGTATTGTTTGCATGGCCATGCACGTGGGGGTTCTTGCACAAGTAAGACGACGAGGTTTCATTATGCTTAGTTGTCATTTAAAGATACGTTGCGTTTTGGTATTTTTGTAGTACTATGTATATTATTATGTTGTTTATTTTACTTTTTTATACGGTCTGGCACACAGCCGTGTAGCGTTAACAGCCCGTAATTTTGACTTTTTTCGTTTGTTGTTTTTCGAGTTTTTCGTTACACACTTAGTTCAATTTCGACGAGAACGCAACTACAAGACCCCCAAGACCTAAATACGACCAATAAAACGATTATAACAATATCGAGGCACAAGATAACCAAGAATCGAACTCTTTCAACACACCAAAACTCTTTCATACTCTTACCATAAATCAAACCGCAACCACACGAAATTACGATGTTGAAGGAGCGCCCAGCATCTCACGACCCTCGCCTGAACGCAACGAACTAATTAATTAACGATTACAGAATTTAACAACATCACTTTACCTAAGAGGAGCGAAATTGAGGCAACCAAGGAAGGGGCAAATTGGAAACCCAACGAGCAGCAACCCAACGTTTAAAGCAAAACTCCCAAAGCAAAAATTGAAAGAACAGTCGAATAGATGAAACAAGAAAATCAACATTTGGAATTTGGAATTGCCGCGTGGCTTAGGGAAATAACAAAAGGGGAAACATGGGTTTTGGGTTTTTACTCTTTGTACTTTGACAAAATTTTATATTTAGTCCCTATACTTTATAAATTTAAAAATTTATCTCCTCCTATAATTTTTTTATTTAAAAATAACAGCCCAATCATTAAAATCGTATGTATTTCCCATCAATTCAAATTGACATCATGACTGTTGCCCTCATGTAATGTAGCATATATTTGACGGAAAATAAACATGTTAAGTTAAAAATTTTAATGTAAACTACCAATAACGATAATGATTGAACTAAAATTTTTAAATTAAAAATGTAGGAGAATTGCTTTTAAACTTTTAAGTATATGGACTAAATCTCAATTTTATAAAATGTAAGGACTAACAACGATTTTAACCTTTATTTATGTTTAAGTTAATTATTGTTCATTTTCTTTTTACCTCAAATAAATTAATTATCTCAAAATTTATTTAAGTTTTTTTAAAAAAAATATGTTAAGGAAAAATAAGATGATAAGTGGCAGTGCTATATAAATTTATCATTTTGTTTTCATATATGTATAATTATTAAAAGAGTAAAAATTTAAAATACATTATAGAAAAACACTTATATTTTATGTTTTAAATTTTTTTCAACTAAAATTATGTTTAAATAATTGTTTGTCTTTAAAAACATTAAAATAATTAATAAAATCACAGTGAAGTGAGATGAAGATGGATGTATCCAATATTTATGAAAGTTGTAGTACTTTTAAAAGATAAAATGATTTATTTAGCCCTCCAACTTTTTTAAAAAAAGTAATTTTAGTCATTTATTTAATTTTTTCCTCTTTTAACCTTTAACTTTGTGTTTTGTTTGTTAAATAACCCTAAAATAGATGAAAAATTAACATCTGTTTGATTTGACATCCATGTGATATACATGTGAATGCCATATGGATCTCAAATAAATAATTAATTAATTTTAAAATTCAAAAATATATAACAAAATATTTTTAAAAATTAAAATTTATTAAATTGTTAAAAAATATTTTTAATAATTTTAATTTTAAAATTTGAATAATTGTTAATGGACACATACCGAGGCGAATCTAGGGACTTGCAGGTCCGGATCCCTTAAAATGAAAAATTGTTATTTAGGCTCTTTAAATTTTTAAAAATTTTAAATTAATAAAGGAACAATTGCACTTTGCCCCCTAAAATTATAAAAATTTGATTTAATCCTTTAAAATTATAAAGATATAAACTATAAAAATTAAAATTTCATTCGCCTCTAAAAAATTATTTTGGTTTCTCCTTGAGATATACATATGGATTGTCACATCAAGAAAGTTAATAAACATTAACTTTTTTATCTATTTTGAAGTGATTTGGCAAATAATAAAAATTTAAAAGTTAAAAAGATGAAAAGAATAAATAAATGACTAAAATGAAATTTTATAAAATTGAAAGATGAAACAAATTATTATACCATTTCTTTTGTCCTCTCAATTGCCATCCTTGGTGTTAGCAACCCCAATATAGTAGGTATTGTTGGTATAAATATACAATTAATTGTACCAAGTGCCTAACGCATGGAAAACTACAATAATAACTTTATCCAAAATATGAAAAACAAAAATAAGAAAATAAATGAAAAAGACAAACCAACATTTAGCCCCCACTGTCTCTCTTTAATCATTATACATCTGTTTACGATAAGATTATTCTTCTAGATTCGAAGGTTTATTTGAAATTAGAAAAATTTAGGCAAAAATATTAGATTTAAAAATTGAGTTTTACATAAAATTAGACCTATTTAAATATATAATATTACGCTAAAGTAAACATTAAAATGATGTTAAGATGTCTATATAAAAAATTAATAAATAAAATTATATAAAATTATAAATATTAAATTAAAATAATATAAATATTTTAAAAATTTAAAAATTAATATGGATGAGACTTAAAATGGGCTCGAGTTAGTATTTTGTAAATATTGACAAGCTCAAATAAAATTTTAGGTCCAAATTTTTGATTTACAACTTTATTCAAAAGTTTAGAGAAATTATGAAATTACCTCACTTGTAACTTTTGTGAAAAATTTCGATTCAAGTGAGCCCACATTCGGTGAGCGTGAGCTTGAGGACAATGGAGAAGATTACTCGGTCAAAGTGTTCATCCTAAATTAATTGAAAATGTACAATTTTGATTAATTGTTTATTACTTTAGATATCACAACTAATATCTTATTTTGAAAAAAAATTAAAACTCTAATTTTTCCCTAAATTTATTTTTCCCTGTATTTTTTAAACTCATTTTTTCCAACAACGTACTCATGAGTCTTAAAAAGAAAATAGTACGTCTTCAACAGGTTTATCAAACATGATTTCTTTTGAGTTTAAGAGTTTTGCCAAAATGAAGTAATATTGTTTTCATATAGAGTGTAACCTCCACAATTTAACTGTAACATCCAGGCTGAGTTTGGGGTATTACAAATCCTTAGTCCCTGAGCTTTATTGGGTTCAATCCTTGGAATACTCAAGGGTTCCATCATAACACTAATAAAACTACAACTCGGCTTGTCACACTTGCAATATACTGCTAGATTATTGATTGTTTTGTGTTGATTATTAGCCTCGGTGTTCGCTGTCAAGTTGTTGACGCCGTTGTCAGGGAGTTTGTGTGTGATTGAGTGATTTGCTTGATTAATGCAAGTTTACTAGGGAGATAATTAGCAAAACTTAATTCTATAGATATGACACTTGTTTTTCTTGCAATTGCTCGTTTATTTTCTTCGCTAAGTATTCTTGAAAATGAAAACTTGTAGAATAATTTTGACATCACCCTTTCACAACGAAGAGCTATTTTTGCACTGATCTTTCTTCTCGTTTATTCCGGCTTCACAGGTGTTATTGAATCTCATACCTACTCTCTGTCGATCTTGAAATACAAAACCATCATCACCTTCTACAATTGTTTCATCGAAAAGAATGTACACCAAAATCATTAAGTTATTAATCTTCAAAATGATTTTTGTTTTCTCTTCAACTAAACACAAATAGTTCTCATTCTTTTTTTTTTTCGGTTGAACAGTTAAAACAATGTTAAAAAAAAAAATAGTATATGTAAGGATTGATGTTGCCAAATAGCTTGGCGGCAACAAACAAATTTTTTGGTGTTGCCAATGAGAACAATGACACAAAAAAAAAAATAAACTTTCTAAAAGAAAAATCCTATTTTTTTAAAACATTATTTTTTCTGATAGGTGTCGCTAAGGAGAACGACAGCACAAAAAAAACTTTTTACAAAAGCTTTGACACATCTAAAAAAAAAATATTGGTACCGCCAATGACAACGACGACACCCATTAAAATATTATTTTCTTTTTTTCTTTTTCTCCCAGAATACTGGTATTTTTTACGGGGTGGATGATTGAATGTTTGATAATGATTCAAATTAAATAGCATGTGTGGATATAGCTAGTAAACAGTAATGCCGCATATAATTTTTGTTTTAGTAAGTATTTGCATAACATTGAAAAATAAGTTGTTAAATGTTTATGTATTCTTGTATCCTTTTTAATTCAGTGAAAAAAAATTCTGTAAATGCCGTGTGAATACTTGATGATATTTACTATGTTTTAAGTAATTATATGATAGTTTATATGTTGTGTTTGGGTTGAGTAATATCTCGTAACCTTACTCCAGCGACGGATCTAGGCTAAGGGTGTTACAAGCTCGGTTCACCACACACACGATCGCACGCTCGTATGGCATCGTTCGCTGGTATTTCGACTTTTCGGCATAATACCGATCAACAGTCAAGATAATACAATATATGCACCTTTGACTTTTCAACCGATTAACAATCAAAATAGTGTATACGGATACACACCTTATCCCGCAGAGTACCGAATAATTACGAGCATTGTCACCTTCATTAGAGCAATCAAACTGCGATTTGCCCAATTAAACCAAAGTATTCTAAACAAAGATAATGATGCGAATGGGATTACGACCCATTCTCGGCCCAAATGAGCCCACACGCTCGTGTGACCCATTTAGCCCAAATCTAGCCACAGATATGAGATTTTCATTGACCAGTCCAATATCTACTACACAATCATACAATTTATTCATATGAGCCCACGGGCCCCTTTCGGCCTATCGTGGCCCAAACAGCCTAAACCCATAAGAACACTCATGATGACCTCAACTATCGCGTCAAAGGTCCCACATGTGCGCTCGTACGCTCTTGTGGCTACTATTGCCGTGTGACCGGCATTTTGGCGTTTGCCGCTCTACAGCTAGAGTTGTGCGAAATATACACCTGATAGGAATCTGAAGCTAATCCGCGCTCTGAACACTCCTATGCCCAAACGCCAACCAAGGTATGCTTACTCTCCTCATAGATTGCTCTATTTAAAGCCAGCTTCTCACCTTCCCTCATGCTAGCTTCTCGATGTAAACTACCAATAACGATATGATTGAACTAAAATTTTAAATTAAAAATATAGGAGAATTGATTTTTTAACTTTTAAGTATATGGACTAAATCTCAAATTTTATAAAAATATAAGGACTAACAACATATTTTAACCTTTATTTATGTTTAAGTTAATCATTGTTCATTTTCTTTTTACCTCAAATAAATTATTTATCTCAAAATTTATTTAAGTTGTTTTTTTTTTTTTAAAAATATGTTAAGAAAAATAAAATGATATAAGCTGCTATATAAATTTATCATTTTTTATATGTATAATTATTAAAAAGTAAAATTTAAAAATACATTATAGAAAAACACTTATATTTTATGTTTTAAATTTTTTCAACTAAAATTATGTTTAAATATTTATTTATCTTTAAAATGATTAGAAATAATTAATAAAAACATATTAAAGTGAGGCGAAGATGGATGTATCTAACATTTATGAAAGTTATAGTACTTTTAAAAGATAAAATGATTTATTTAGCCCTCTAACTTTTTTAAAAAAAGTAATTTTAGTCATTCATTTAATTTTTTTTATCTTTTTAACCTTTAAACTTGTGTTTTATTTGTTAAATAACCCTAAAATAGATGAAAATTAACATTTTTATTTGACATCCATGTGATTTACACGTGAAATGCCATATGGATCATAAATCAACAATTAATTAATTTTAAAAATTCAAAAATATAATAAATTATTTTTAAAAATTAAAAATTATTAAACTTATTAAAATATATTTTTAATAATTTTAATTTTAAAATTTTGAATAATTGTTAATGGACATACCAAAGGCGAATCTAGGGGTGCTTGTTGGGCCTCAGCCCCCCAAAAATAGAAAATTGCTATTTAGGTTTCTTAAGTTTTTAAAAATTTTGAAATTAGTAAAGATAAAATTATACTTTGACCCCCTTAAAATTATAAAAACTTGATTTAATCCTTTCAAAATTATAAATATATAGACTATAAAAATTAAAATTTTATTTGCCCTAAAAATTATTTTAGCTTACGCCTTGAGATGATTGTCACATCGAAAAATTAACAAACATTTTCCATCTACTTTGAAGTGATTTGATAAATAATAAAAGTTTAAAAGTTAAAATAGATGAAAAATACTTTATATTATATTATGTAAATTATAACACATAAAAAAATTAAATATATAATACTACTCTAATGTAAACATTAAAATAATATTAAGATAACTATGTAAAAATTAATAAATAAAATTATATAAAATTATAAATATTAAATTAAAATAATATAAATAGTTTTAAAAACTAAAAATTAATATGAGTGGACTTAAAATAGGCTTAAGTTAGTATTTTGTAAATATGGGTGTCTGACCCATTTCACCAAATTTCAAACAACAAGAAATAAAAAATAAAATAAAGGACCCAAAAAAGATAGGCCTGTAAGGCCCAAAATTAAAAATTTTTTGAAATGCTAGGGTTTCAAAACCCTAGCCACCTCTCTCGACTCTTCAACTTCGACACCGCCAACCTACCTCTGCCAAGACTTTGCCTGTCGCCTCCGCCACTGCTCCATCCGCCCCCACGCCCGCAAAGAAAAGACAACACGAAGCGACAAAGCAACAAATACAAAAAAAACACATATTCTTATAAAGAGGTCAAGAATAGCTTTGTAAGGACGATGCAGTTAAGCGATTTGACCTTCCGGAGTGCTTAAGCGGATCGAAGATTCATCTGGTGACCCCGAAGTTCTTCGGGATCGATTGAAGAAAAGCAGATTGGCGTTCCGAAGTTGCGAGCGGATCGAAGATTCACTGGTGATCCCCGAGTTTGCTTTGGGATCAGATTGAAGAAAGCGATTTGACGTTCTGAAGTTGCGAGAAGCGGATCGAAGATATCGGTCTGGTGATCCTTGAGTTTGCAAGGATCGATTGAAGATAGCAGATTTGATATTCCGGTTGCGGAAGCAGATCAAAGACTCAGTCTGGTGATCCTTGAGTTTGCAGGGATCAGATTGAAAATAGCATATTTGACCTTCATGAAGTTGCAAGAAGCAAGATCGAAGATATCAGTCTGGTGATCCTTGAGTTTGCAAGGATCAGATTGAAGATAGCAGTTTAGGCATTCCTAAATTTGCAAGAGCAGATCGAAAATAAACAAGTCACATCCCATTGAAGTCGCAGCAAGAGTAGATTGAAGCCACATATCGGTGGAGTGGATCGAAGCAACAAGATGCGGTGGCGTATGACGCCACCTGAAGAAAAGATGCCAAAAGAAGTTAAGGCCCATCGAGACCGGGCAAAATGGGTCTTTCTTATGTCTTTGCTTTCTATTGTGTTACACGACAATGAGCAAAGAGGGCATTATCTGAGACCCATTTCACCACCCAAACAACAAGAAATAAAAAATTAAAAATAAAGGACCCAAAAAAAAAGATAGGCCCAGAAGGCCCAAAATTAAAAATTTTTTTCAGAAATGCTAGGGTTTCTGAAAACCCTAGCCACCTGCCCTCTGACTCTTCAACTTCTGACACCGCCGAACCTACCCTCTGCGCCGCACCTGCCCGTCGCCTCCGCCACCTACTCCATCCGCTCCCACGCCCTGCAAAGAAAAGACAACACGAAGGCAGCAAGCAACAAATACAAAAAAAAAACACACATATTCGGCTATAAAGAGGCCGAAGAATAGCTTTGTAAAGGATCTTTTTTTCTCTGGAAATCAATAAAAAAAAAAACTCAAGCAAGAAGGTCTTTTTTTATTTTTCTTTTTCGAAATATACAAAAGAAGAGAAACTCCAAGGCGCAAGAAAGCAGATCCAAAAAAAAAAGGGCAAAAACTCGTTAAAAGCGAAAAAACAGAAAACAAAAGGTGATTTTTTTCTTTTTGAAAGATTATTTTTGTAAATTTACACAAAAAGGTTATTATAAAAGTATACATAGTTAAAAATATAAAAATATAAAAAATATAAAAATAATTTTTTTACCTTTTCGACCATCAGGTAATGCAGTGGCCGAACTCGGCAGCGGCGACGGTGGCCACAACCCCCTCACGGAGTTCCCACCTTCTTCCCTGCAGAGAGAAAAACAAAGAAATAATTTTTTTTTAAACACAGAGAAATGGTTTTTTGGGTTTTAGGGCTTTATATAGCCCAAAACGCACGTCGTTTTGGGCGCCTTTAACCCCAAAACGACGTCGTTCACCACTGAGCAACCCGACCCGATCCGACTCGCCTAGGATCCGCGTGTTTTGCCGAAAGGATGGTCTATTTGCGCGCGCGGTCCCTCCGCATTTTTATAATTTTGCAATCAAGTCTTTGTAATTTAAAATTAGCTCAATAATTTAACTTTGATTTGCGATTAGGTCCCTTTTAGTCATTGTGCGTTTGGCAAAGGGGTTAATTGCTGTTTGGTCCCCTTCCTTTCACGCGCATACAAATAGCCCCTCTCTCTTTACTTATTTTGAATTGACCCCAAAATTTTTATCTTTAATGCAAATTAATCTGATTTAATTATTGTGCAAATTTTTAGTCTTTTTGTTAATTATATTAATATTGTTATTATCATTATTATATTTTGATATTTTATTATTAATACATCTCACTAACTTTATTATTATTTTTATTATTTATTTTGATTGTATTTTCATTATTATTTGATTCTATTACTATTATTTATTATAACATGTTATTATTTGTTATTTTGGTTGTACTTCCACTATTATTTGTTCATATTACTATTATCTATTATAATAATTGTACATGTTATTATCTTATTTATTTACTAATATTATGATTGAGACGATCATTTTATTATTATTATTGTTACTATCTATTTTGCTATTACCTTGCCCGTATTGTTACTCCCATTCCATTATTTTTTATGTGCATATATTTTTATATATATTATTTCATGTATTAATTGCAACAATTATTGTTTTACATATTATCATCATTATTTTATTTCAAGTATCATCATTATTATTTTGTCATTGTTATTTCTTATTTTATTTATTTAGTTATTTATTCATTTTTACTACTTGGTATTATCATTATTATTATTATTATTATTATTTGTATTTTTATTTATAACATTCACATCCATATTTGTTCTCTTGGTTTTGTACAATATTTTTGAGCAAAGTATCATTTGTAAGATTATCGTATTTCATCTAAAAAATTTCAAAATGAGGCAATGTTTCGTATTTAGAAACTCGAGAAATAGTGCCCTAACGTCTTTGGGTTGCGATTTTCATTTGACTAAATAACTTAACATCCCTTTTACGAAGTTTTGCGAATCACGAGATGACTTTGATTACGAGAGATTAAAACATCGTGCCCTAACGTACTGGATGGGATGTTTATATCTTTTCGGGACAAAGAAATTTCGAATTTTGACTCAAACCTTTTCTTAAATTCAATCCCATACGATGCATTTTGAAAAGTCATTACACTCTGTTCAAAGATTTTTAAAATAAAGGCAATGTTTTGTATTTAGGAATTCAGGAAATAGTGCCCTAACGTGCTGGGTTGCGATTTTCCGTTTGACTAAATAACTAAACATCCTTTTTGATAAACTTCGTAAAACCATGAGATAGCTTTGATTACGAAGGTTTAGAGCATCATGTCCTAACGTCTTGGATGTGATGTTCAGTATCCTCTCGAACAAAGAAATATCAAAATTATGGCCCTAATTATCCAAACATTTTTAAAGAATCTGTATCTTAAAACCTTTTAAAATTTTCGACACTAAGACTCTAATTAATCATTTTGGTACCAATTTTGGGCGTATCGAGGGTGCTAACCCTTCCTCGTGCGTGTAACCGACTCCGGACCCGACTTTTAAAACTTCGCGGACCAAAAATACTGTTTTAGTAAAACAAAATGTTTTATTAAAATAAAGGTGATCCGATCACACCAAATAATGGTCGGTGGCGACTCCCGTTTTATTCCTATTTACAAAACCAAAGTCGAACCCGTTTTGTTTTTCGAAAAATGGTTACGACAGCTTGGCGACTCCTTCGGGGACATCTTTTAGAGTCAAGCCATAAATTGATTATTTTCATCTTTTGTCGGAAATTTAAAATTTGATTTGAAAAATTATAATCCTTTTATTACATGTTGTTTTAATCTCGGCATTGCATTGCATGACCGTTGTGGTCACACCTTTAGGCGAGTGAGAAACTACTCCTTCGTGAGGTTTTCACCTTCGTGCGGGATAGTGGATCGCTTTGGGATACATCCGTACCTATGTCTTCGTGAGATTTTCATCTCCGTGCGACCATAGGAAATGTATCCCCGAATCGAGCTCGGTCTATATGAGCCTATAATGGGTGAAGATCGAGGAATCTGCTGGTTCGGTACCCTCCTTAGAACCAAACCTCATATAGTAAGCCCTAAAGAACCCGCCTAGGTAGAGCCATGCCAAACCCTAGTGGTTAACAAATTAGGTACTTTTATTCTTTGCCTATTATGTATGAAATCTTGATTTGCTTTATTTTATTTTTGCATGGCATATTCATCAAAAGGTGTTGATTCACGTTCAATTGCCCAAATAGATAGCTTTGTCATGGAAAGGGGTTTCTTGATAGAGTGGAGGACAATGCGGCCGTCCGGATATGGTAGGGCGTGCTGACAAGAAAAAAGGCGATAGTCTTCTGAGAAGGCACGTGTCGAATTATGGGACTTCACGCGTGACGGTGTCACCCAAAACAATCTTCAAGAGATGAAAGAGATATGGGGTCGGTGGGATCATGAGATCAAGCAATTATTCTCTTGTCATTACGGAGATCATTATATCTTTCGACATCAAGGTAGACCAAAGACCTATTTGAGCTATAACCCAATTTGGAACCCGCTTATAGTTGTTTTACTTTCGAGAAAGTGGATCTAGTGCCTACTATAGAAGAATACATGACTTTACTTCGTTGCTCGAAAATTCAAGCCGACAAAGTTTATACGAGACACATTAACGTTCCCACCTTCTTAAAAAAGTCGATGAATATTACGAGAATGAGTGAGCGGTGGGTTGCGATGGATAAAACAAAAGGAGATTGTAAGTGTATCCCTTGGAGAAATTTAAGGGACTTGATCATAGCACAATTTTGGGATGTGAAGAAAAGGGTTGATATCTTTGCCTTGAGCATTTATGGATTGATTATTTTCCTAAAGCTCTAGGGCATGTAGATGAGGCGATCTCGATCTATTCGACGAGTTGGATAGAAAAGTCACACCTGCACCTCGCAATTACGCCGAAACTTTCAGGTCCCTAGCGCGTCTTAGAAAAGCGGCGAAGGGAGATTCACCGGTTGTCGCAGCTCTTGCTAGTATGGTTCAATGATCATTTTGGAAAGCGGAAAAGGCACCAGGACGGATCTTCTCCGAAGACTATTCCCCGCTAAAGGAATTAGTAGCTACACCAAGGCGAGATGATCTTACGGAAGAAAAATGGATGACAATTCTGCAAAACTTGCAAGAGGAAGACGTGGTATGGAAAGCTCCTTTGATGATTCCTGATGAGATACTATATCGATGTGGAGATTTTGACTGGGTTCCGTTATTGGGAGTATGGGGAGCCGTTGGATATGCTCCTCTCCTTGTGTTGAGACAATACCGATCGAGACAGTTTATACCCGCAACACAAGGTCTAATTCAGTGTGAATTTGAATACAAAGGGGATAATTGTAAGAAAAGGGTTCGTGAAATAGCAAGCGCTTGGAGTCAGACTCATAGAATGAAAAGGTTTACCGCAAACCCGATGACAACTCCCGAATATGACCGATGGAGGAGCCAGAGAATCAACGACAACATTCCCACACCAGGCCAGGAAGACGCTCGATCAATGGAGGAATACCTACGGGTAATCCCATCAGAGCTCGAAATCATCAAACAAGATTTTGAGAAAAGGAGTGCGGAATTAGGGAAAAGAATAGAACGGTTAGAAAAAGAGAAGATCAATTGGGTTTGGACGTCGACATTCGTAAGCTAGAGGAAAAAGTTGAGAAAAGGGAAAAATAAGGCTGAGGAAGATTTGGACAGTTTGAAGACAGACTATAAGAAGTTGCAAAGGTCAATGAAGCTTGCTGGATTAGGAAAAACATCGAACAATGGGGTCAAGAACTCAGAGAGGAAAAAAATAGAGCTAGCCAATGGGAAAGAGAACTCCGAGATACTCAAGCTCGAGAAGATACTCGAAAAGAAGTCCGTAAAACCCAAAGCGAGAAAGAGAATTAAAGGCTCGGGTAGCGTAATTGGAAAGATCCTTGTATCAGTATCTTAGCCGCAACTCTGCAGTTGAATTAAAACCTAGCCTGAGTAAAATTGAAGAAATGAAAGCGAGAATCGAAGAGCTAGAGTCTGCTTTGCATGGTTGTGAGCTACTGGTGGAGCTGTTGGAGGTCAATGAGGAGCATTGAAGCAACAACTTCATCACTCCCAAAATCAAGTCGGGATCGGGATTACATCATGGGGAAGCCGTGGCTCAAGTCTGAGAGGTCATGAGCATTTGCAAACCTTAGGAGTCCAAGTGATGTACTAAGTTTATTTTATGAATCAAAGTCGAACAAGGACAAGAGTTAGCTAGGCTTTGAGGAAGTCAAGGCCTTAAGCATTAGGGCAAGGCCTTATATGTAATCCATTCTATGTAAAGAAACTTGTTTTCTAGAAAAGTTATTCTAATGGAAATTGAATCAGAATTAATGCCCTTTTTGCATACATTTCATGCATTAGCACTACATTGCATCATGTGCATTAAATCTTACAAAAGAACCTTAAATTGTGACAGTTACCCTGGAACATCGCTACAATACGTGAGGTAAAACTAAAATTATGGATCAAAGGATAGAAAGACTAGAGCAAATGCAAAGGAAATACAAGAATAGATGCAAGAGCGATTGACCAAGATGCAACAAGATATGATAGAACGGATGCAAGAATCCCAAAACAACATGATAAGCCAGCTGGCGTAACTATTGGCTAGTGAACGAGGAAAGGGCGCCGCTGCTAGCTCGAGGAATAATGACGACCTCAACACCCTCCGGATTTACCCTAGAATACTCAAGCACCACCGAAACATGTCCCCAAAGGACGCTTTTGTCATCGAGCCACAATGCGGTCGAGATCAGCGATGCGATACACTTCCCGATGGTTCGGTACTAATCCGGAGAAGGTCCGGCTAACCCTATAGTCCCGATTTTGATGAAATGGCTGAAATGGATAAGGCAAAAGTGAACCTTCCTGCACAACTCGAGGATCGTTGCAAATGGTTAGAAGAAAAGTTTAAGGAAATGGAGACCGCTGACCATCATTACGGGGTGGACGCTAAAGACTTGAGCCTAGTTCCAGACCTCGTACTTCTACCAAAATTCAAGACCCCAGATTTTGAAAAATACAACGGGACCAGTTGCCCCGAAGCGCACATCACAATGTTTTGTCGACGGATGGCGGGACATGTTAACAACGATCAACTGGCGATTCACTTTGTTTTCAAGACGATCTGGTGGTCCATGACCAAATGGTACAATCACCAGTAGTACCAGATCAAGTCATGGAAGGACCTAGCACGTGCCTTCCGAAACAATCTGAGCACATAGTCGATATAGCGCTGATCGAATCACGTTTCAAAATATGGAGAAGAAGCCAAACGAAAGTTTCAGCAATATGCCCAATGGTGGAGGAAGTAGCCACACAAGTTCAATACCGCTTTTGGAAAAAGACGCCATGCTTTTTATTAATACCTTGAAGGCCCTTTCATAACTCATATGATAGGGAGTACAACTAAAACTTTCTTGATATAGTAATGGCAAGGAAATGATAGAGCATGCTATAAGGGTGGCAAAATCGAGACAGGAGAAAGCACCAGGAGAGTCGCTCCTAAGAAGAAAGACAGTGAGGTAAATAATGTGAGTACATATAATAGAGGATACCGAAGGCGATCGCGATTAATCGACCAAAAGCGATTCTGATAAGGGCAACTGTGCCCGACAAGGCAGAATCGGAAACTAGACCAAATCTGAAAGGATCCAATTTACGCCAATTCGATAACATACAAAGAGTTATACCAGATTTTATTCAATGAACACCTCGTGTCCCGTTTTATTCTGACCATTGCACATTATACCCTAAGTGGTACGACCCAAACGCTCAATGCGATTACCACGCAGGATAGAGGGCATTCGATAGAAATTGCCTCGCCTTCAAAAGGTAGTCGAGAGGCTAATCAAAATGGGTGTTATAGCTGACGATGACTTGGTAAGAAAGGGGAACCCATTGCCTAATCATGAGGAAAAGGGTGAACGCAATCGGTGAAGAGATTGTGAGAAAGATCAAGAGAGACATCACCAAGTGAAGACCCCATTCGAATAGTCCGGAAGGAAATGGTAAAGAGGATTGATAGAGTCGATTCTACGGAAGTAAAATACATATGAAGAATTGTTGCGAATTCCATAAGGCGAGGGCACGAGATCCAAGAATGTGCGAGTTTAAAATTTTGGCACAAGGCCTCATGGACAACAAAGAGTTAGAGTTTTATGAAGAAGGAGTAGAGGAAGAGGAAATATCTTGCGACCGAGGAAGAATTGACAAAGCACAGGAGTTAATTACCCGAGAATCATCATTTCTACTGAACACGAGAGGTGAGTCTGAGGAAAACCAAAATCACAATTCGAAACCTGCTTTTTTTCCTACCAAGATAGTAAAGGGTACCTTGGAATTATAATTGCAATGTGACAATACCAGGGCGCAAGGTTCCACTAGTATTTGGAGGAAGTCAAGAACGAAAGTTCCTATCTGCCAAGTGGAAGCGTTATGACCACGAAAATAGGAGAACGGAGCGGCGAAGGCTAGATGTCGATTAGGCGGGGAAAAAGAACTCAAGCCGTTGTCAATGAACCCGTGAAAGAAGAAGAGGCTAAAGAGTTCTTAAAATTCTTGAAACACAATGAATACAAGTGTGGTGGAACAACCGCATGACAACCAGCCCGTATCTACGTGTTAGCACTACTTAAGCTCAAGTACATCGCGAAGCATTAATGAAAGTCTTGAATGAGACCTATGTTACTAAAGATATATCCGTCAATAAGTTGGATCGTCGGTTAGTAACATAAGCATCGATAATTTCATCTACTTGATGATGACGAAATCCCACGGGAGGTATGGGGTCGTGAAGGCATTACACATAACTACCGTTGCAAGGGATACACCTTGCCAAGTGTGCTAATAGATAATGGGTCAACATTAAATGTCTTGCCACTAGCCACACTCAAGAGATTGCCGATAGATAGTTCTCATATGAAATCCTGCCAAAACATAGTGAGAGCATTCGATGGCACCGAAAGAAGAGTGATGGAAAGAATAGACATACCATTATTGATCGGACCTAATACATATGAAGTAGACTTTACGGTCATGGATATCAAGCCTTCTTACAACCGCTACTAGGGAGGCCTTGGATTCATTCAATGAGGTCAGACCTTCATCACTTCACGTAAATTGAAATTGGTAACAGAAAATCGGTGGTAACTATAAACGCCAAGATGATATCATAGCAATCATTACCAACGAGCGCCATACCTAGAAACGAATGAGGAAGCCATTGAATGTTCATTTCGATCCTTAGAGTTCGTGAATCGACTTTCATTTCGAAGAAAATAAGGTCCCGTCACCTAAACTATCCAAGACTACCAAGATGGGATTGCGAATGACTGTGGGAAAAGGAGCCCTACCCGGAAAAGGATTGGGTAAATATCTCCAAGGGAAAGTCTAGGCCCCAATGCTGAAGGAAAAAAGGGATCGCTTTGGTTTAGGTTTCAAACCGGATGCTAAACAAATGAAGAAGGAGATGGAGAAGAAACAAGAAAGGAGAAATGCCAGGCTGAATGGAGAAGACATTAAGTGGGAACCGATGACATTTCCCCACATATCTCGCACTTTCGTATCAAGAGGAATGATTTACCCGGGAAAAGAGTCTCCTAGAGGGGAATGTCCTCACATCAATGCCATACACGATGAGGAGATTGATCAAAGAAGCTTGTCGGGCATCCGCCCATATGAACCTGGAAGCACATTAGACAATTGGACTACAGAGGAATTTCCTGTAGTGTTTAGAGATTTTGCAGAGTAATATTCAGAACACTCTTGTTGTTTTTAAGCCTAGAAACAATGAGATTTCTTTTGTGAAATAGGCTTATGTTCGGACATTTTGTTTTAATAAAATGCACCTCCAATTCTATTAAATATTCTCTTATTTTACATTTCTACCATTTATTCTTTGTTCTCATTCATATCATGTGAATAATTGTCCTCAAATTCATTTGTTCTTTATACACCCTTCGATACCCATTACTGGTCTCTAGATATCAATGATATGAGTAATGATACTACTGATTGAGAGGTCTTTTGAGCAAGACATGTGTTGAGAGGAATCTCGGGACTTTGGAAATGACATGTAATCGCGACTTGCCTCCGGATTTGTTGAGAATGGTAGAGCAAGAAGAGAAACAGATCTTACCCCATAAAGAGTCTGTGGAAACGGTGAACTTAGGAGAGGGGCAAGAGGTGAAAATTGGAGCTTGTATTACTGCAGAAACCAGGCGGAACCTCATCGAACTACTCCATAAATTCAAGGATGTGTTCGCATGGTCGTATCAAGATATGCCCGGACTAAGTACTGATATTGCAGTACACCGACTGCCCATAAGAGAAGAATACAAGCCAGTCCAATAGAAGCTCAGAAGAATGCGTCCAGACGTCTTGCTAAAGATAAAAGAAGAAGTCGAGAAACAATTTAAGGCCGGGTTCTTACAAGTGGTCAAGTACTCGAATTGGGTGGCTAACGTTGTCCCTGTCCCCAAGAAAGACGGGAAGGTACGAATGTGCGTGGACTACAGAGACCTGAATAAGGCCAGCCCGAAGGACAATTTTCCGCTACCGCACATCGACACTTTAGTTGATAATACAGCAAGATATTCGTTGTTCTCCTTCATGGATGGTTTTTCGGTACAACCAAATAAAAATGCATCCCGAGGACATGGACAAGACAACGTTTATAACCATGTGGGAACATTTTGCTACAAGGTAATGCCATTTGGGCTAAAAATGCGGTAGCGACATATCGAGAGCCATGGTAACCTTATTCCATGACATGATGCATGGGAAATTGAGGTTTACGTCGACGATATGATCGCCAAATCTGAATCGAAGAAGAGCATGTGCGTGTCTTGAGAAAATTGTTCTTGAAATTTGAAAAAATTCCAGTTGAAGCTTAATCCGTCAAAGTGTGCCTTGAGCTCGATCCGAAGTTGCTCGGGTTTATAGTCGGTGAAAAAGGGATTGAGGTTGACCCGGATAAAGTCGAGCCATACAAGAATTACCTCCACCATGTACCCAAAAGAAGTTAGAGGTTTCTTAGGAAGGTTGAATTACATCGCTTCGGTTCATTTCTGGCCCGATCGAGAGGTGTGACCCCATATTCCGTCTCCTCAAGAAGCACAACCCAGGCACATGGGATGAAGAATGCCAAAGACCTTGAAAAGGTAAAACAATACTGCCTCGGCCCCCGGTATTAATGTCGCCTCAACCGGACAAGCCCTCATCCTTTATCTAACATGATTTGATAATTCGATGGGATGCGTCTTTGGTCAACATGATGAATCGGGGAAGAAAGAAAAAGCCATATACTACCTCAGTAAGAAATTCACCGCATGTGAAATGAGGTACCCGCCAATCGAGAAATTATGTTGTGCTTTGATTTGGACAACTCGAAGGTTGAGGCAATACATGCTGTATCACACGACATGGCTCATCTCAAAGCTAGATCCCTTAAGTATATGATGGAATCTACCGCCTTGAATGAAAGGATGGCCGGTGGCGAGATCACGCTTTCGAATTTGACATCGTTTATGTAAACCAAAAAGCGGTAAAAGGAGCGCAGAGATGCAGACTTTCTAGCCATGAGAGCCCTTGAAGACTATGAGCCTTTAGATTTTGATTTCCTAATGAAGACTTGATGTACGTGGCGGACATTAAAGAAGGTACCTCAAGACCATCCTTGAAATTAAATTTCGACGGGGCATCAAATGCCGTGGGTAATGGAATTGGGCGATCTGATATCCCCAAAGGAGACTATTATCCATTCACCAGAACTGGATTTCGATTGCACTAATAATATGGTGAATATGAAGCTTGCATCATGGGGCTCGCTACGCTATCGAATACAAAATCGAGGTATTAGAAGTCTATGGAGATTACGCCTGGTAATCTATCAACTCAAAGGAGAATGGGAGACCAGGATCCAAAATTGGTTATCTATAAAAGATTGGCCCAAGAACTTGTCAAAGAGTTCGATGACATCACTTTCAATTACACCTTGAAGGATTTAGAATTAGATGGCCGATGCCACAGCCACCACAGCTTCCATGGTCCGAGTAAATGAAAGCGAAGATATGAAGCCAATACAAATGAGCATTCATCAAGACCCGACCCATTGCTACAATGTCGAGGAAGAAGGAAAAAGCGCCCACCGTGGTACCATGATATATTGCGGTATTTGAAGAATCGTGAGTACCACGATCAAGCCATCGAGAATGAAAAAAAACGACGAGGAGATTAGCACGTGATTACGTCTTGGATGGAGAAGTCTTATACAAGAAAAGGAAGGATCAAGTCTTCTTTGAGGTGTGTGGGCCACCGCTAAGCTAATCCTAGAAGAAGTCCATGAAGGTGTCATGGAACTCATGCTAATGGTTTCACAATGGCGGACAAATAATGAGGTTCGGATATTATTGGTCCACCATGGAGGAGATCAGATCAACTATGCCAAAAATGTCACAAATGCGGTTATGGAGACAAGATTCACGTACCCCCGTCACCTTTACATGTTATGACTTCGCCATGGCCATTTTCCATGTGGGGCATGGACGTCATTGGGCCAATATCTCCGAAGGCATCGAATGGGCATCGATTCATCTTTGTGGTTATCGACTACTTCACGAAATGGGTAGAGGCTGCCTCATATGCTAACGTCACTAAATCAGCGGTTAGTCGGTTTTTGAAGAAGGAAATCATTTGTCGATATGGAATGCCCGAAAGGATCATATCAGACAACGCACTGAACTTAAACAATAGCACGATAGCGGGGTTTGTAGCCAATTCAACATCAAACACCACAATTCATCACCGACGCCTAAAAATGAATGGGCAAAGGAAGCGACCAACAAAAACATCAAAAGATAGTGGGAAAGATGGTGAGACTTACAGAGATGGCATGAGAAGTTGCGTTCAGACTTATGCTTATCGAGCGTCCGTCAGAACCTCTCTTGGGCAACGCCTTTCTCATTGGTCTATGGGATGGAGCGGTCCTACCTATTGAAGTCGAAATACCTTCTCTCCGAGTATTGTCGAAGTGAACCGGATGAAGTGAATGGATCCGTGCTCGATATGACCAGTTGAACTTAATTGAAGAAAAGAGATTGAGGCTATCCGTCACGGTCGATGTCTTAGGGCAAAATGGGTCTTTCTTATGTCTTTGCTCTATTGCCGTTACGACAATGAGCAAGAGGGCAACTATCTGCACCCATTTCACCATTGAAACAACAAGAAATAAAAAATAAAAATAAAGGACCCAAAAAAGATAGGCCCGGAAGGCCCAAAATTAAAAATTTTTTTTAATGCTAGGGTTTAGAAAACCTAACCACCGCCCTCCGACTCTTCAACTTCGACACCACGAACCTACCTCTGCGCCCTTTTGCCCGTCGCCTCCGCCACCTACTCCATCCGCTCCCACGCAGTAAAGAAAAGACAACAAAGGCGACAAGCAACAAATACAAAAAAAAACACATATTCGGTATATAAAGAGAAGAATAGCTTTATAAAGGATCTTTTTTCTCTCGAAATCAATAAAAAAAACTCAAGCAAGAAGGTCTTTTTTATTTTTCTTTTTGAAATATACAAAGAAGAGAAACTCAAGGCAAGAAAGCGATCCAAAAAAAGGGCAAAACTCGTTAAAAGCGAAAAAAACAGAAAACAAAAGGTGATTTTTTTTCTTTTTGAAAGATTATTTTTGTAAATTTACACAAAAGGTTATTATAAAAGTATACATAGTTAAAAATATAAAAATATAAAAAAATAATTTTTTTACCTTTACAGCCAGGGTGTGCGGTGGCGAACTCCGGCTACGGGCGACGGTCGTGGCCCCCCTCACGGAGTTCCCACCGACCTTCCCCGCAGAGAAAAAACAAAGAAAGAAATTTTTTTTTAAACACAAGAGAAATGGTTTTTGGGTTTTAGGGCTTTATATAGCCCATTAAAGCAACGTCGTTTTGAAACGCCCTTTAACCCCAAAACGACGTCGTTCACCTGGAGCAACCCGACCGATCCGACCCACCTAGGATCCGCGTGTTTTGCTGAAAGGATGGTCTATTCTTGTGCCAGTCCCTCCGCATTTTTATAATTTTGCAATCAAGTCTTTGTAATTTAAAATTAGCTCAATAATTTAACCTGATTTGCGATTAGGTCCCTTTTAGCTGCTGTGCGTTTTGGCAAAAGGGGTTAATTGCTGTTTCGGTCCCCCTTCCTTTCACGCGCATACAAATAGCCCCCTCTCTCTTTTACTTATTTTTGAATTGACCCCAAAATTTTTATCTTTAATGCAAATTAATCCTGATTTAATTATTGTGCAAATTTTTTAGTCTTTTTGTTAATTATATTAATATTGTTATTATCATTATTATATTTTGATATTTTATTATTAATACATCTCACTAACTTTATTATTATTTTTATTATTTATTTTGATTGTATTTTCATTATTATTTGATTCTATTACTATTATTTATTATAACATGTTATTATTTGTTATTTTGGTTGTACTTCCACTATTATTTGTTCATATTACTATTATCTATTATAATAATTGTACATGTTATTATCTTATTTATTTACTAATATTATGATTGAGACGATCATTTTATTATTATTATTGTTACTATCTATTTTTGCTATTACCTTGCCCGTATTGTTACTCCCATTCCATTATTTTTATGTGCATATATTTTATATATATTATTTCATGTATTAATTGCAACAATTATTCTTTTACATATTATCATCATTATTTTATTTCAAGTATCATCATTATTATTTTGTCATTGTTATTTCTTATTTTATTTATTTAGTTATTTATTCATTTTTACTACTTGGTATTATCATTATTATTATTATTATTATTTGTATTTTTATTTATAACATTCACATCCATATTTGTTCTCTTGGTTTTGTACAATATTTTTGAGCAAAGTATCATTTGTAAGATTATCGTATTTCATCTAAAAATTTTAAAATGAGGCAATGTTTGGTATTTAGAAACTAGAAATAGTGCCCTAACGTCTTTGGGTTGCGATTTTTCGTTTGACTAAATAACTTAACATCCCTTTTACGAAGTTTTGCGAATCACGAGATGACTTTGATTACGAGAGATTAAAACATCGTGCCCTAACGTCTTGGATGGGATGTTTATATCTTTTCGGGACAAAGAAATTTGAATTTTGACTCAAACCTTTTCTTAAATTCAATCCCATACGATGCATTTTGAAAAGTCATTACACTGCTTCAAAGATTTTTAAAATAAAGGCAATGTTTTGTATTTAGGAATTGAAAATAGTGCCCTAACGTCTTTGGGTTGCGATTTTACGTTTGACTAAATAACTAAACATCCTTTTGATAAACTTATTAAAACCATGAGATAGCTTTGATTACGAAGGTTTAGAGCATCATGTCCTAACGTGCTGGATGTGATGTTCGTATCCTCTCGGAGCAAAGAAATCTCAAAATTATGGCCCTAATTATCCAAACATTTTTAAAGAATCTGTATCTTAAAACCTTTTAAAATTTTCGACACTAAGACTCTAATTAATCATTTTGGTACCAATTTTGGGCGTATCGAGGGTGCTAACCCTTCCTCGTGCGTAACCGACTCCCGGACCCGACTTTTAAAACTTCGCGGACCAAAAATACTGTTTTAGTAAAACAAAATGTTTTATTAAAATAAAGGTGATCCGATCACACCAAATAATGGTCGGTGGCGACTCCCGTTTTATTCCTATTTACAAAACCAAAGTCGAACCCGTTTTGTTTTCCGAAAAATGGTTACGACAATGGGCAAGCTTGAATAAAATTTTAGGTCCATATTTTGGTTGAGCTAGACTTAGATAAGTATAAAACAAATACAAAGTATGTTGATAGTATGCTTAAATCTATCTCGAACCCAACTTAAGCTGATCCAACCATAAACACATCTACTTTGTTGATTTATGTTTGATTTCTCACTGGCCTACTGATAAAACAAATGTAGTATATCTAAATATGCCAAAGTTGAAAGAAAAGCTAAAACTTTTTATAAAAAAAAAAAGTAGAAAATAAATAGTGAAGTTAGAAGAACCAACTTGATGTTATCAAATAACATTTTGTTACTTTGGTTCTTTAACTTTCAAATTTTAGGTAAAATGCTTTTTGTGGATGGAAAAATGATTGAATCGTTAAAATTTTAATGACACTAATGTGGCGGTCTACATGATAATTTATATATACGGATAAATTTCATATTTTATTAAATTTAATAATTTTATTAATTTTTAAGAAGAATTATGGATTTCCGTGCAATTTATCATGTCGATGTCATTAAAATTTTAATAGTTTAGTCAACTTTTTCACCGAAAAAATACAAATTGACTAAATTTTGACGGGCAACGACTAAAGTGTTCGGAAAAAAAAATAGAACCAAAGTGACAAAAAAGATAGTTTTAGGGATTAACTTTATCATTATGCCAAATTGTTCTAATTTTTAGGTTTGAAAGATATTTTATATTCAAACAATTAATAGATGAAAAAAGTAATTTTAGTCATTTATTTTATTTTTTTTCTCTTTTAACCTTTAACCTTGTGTTTTGTTTGTTAAATAATCCTAAAATAGATGAAAAATTAATATTTGCTTGATTTGACATTCATGTGATATACACGTGAAATGCCATATGGATCTCAAATCAACAATTAATTAATTTTAAAATTTAAAAATATATATTAAAATAAATTTATTAAACTTATTAAAAATATTTTTAATAATTTTAATTTTATAAATTTGAATAATTGTTAATGGACATACCAGAGGTAAATTTAGGGGGCTTGCAGGGCTCCAACCCTTAAAATGAAAAATTGCTATTTAGGCTCTTTAAACTTTTTAAAAAATTTAAATTAATAAAGGTACAATTGCACTTTGGTTCTCCTAAAATTATAAAATTTGATTTAATCTTTTAAAATTATAAAGATATAAACTATAAAAATTAAAATTTCATTCGCCCTCAAAAAATTATTTTGGTTTCTCCTTGAGATATACATATGGATTGTCACATCAGCAAAGTTAATAAATATTAACTTTTTTATCTATTTTGAAGTGATTTGGCAAATAATAAAAATTTAAAAGTTAAAAAGATGAAAAATAAATAAATGACTAAAATGAAATTTTATAAAATTGAAAGATGAAACAAATTATTATACCATTTCTTTTGTCCTCTCAATTGCCATCCTTGGTGTTAGCAACCCCAATAAATGAAAAAGACAAACCAACCACCACGAGATAAAATATCCCACCAACATTTAGCCCCCCCACTCTCTCTTTAATCATTATAAATTGGAGGAAGTGAATGAATGGCATGTGTTGCATCTGTTTACAATAAGATTATTTGTCAAAGGCTTGAAGATTTATTTGAAATTAAAAAAAATTAGGTAAAAATATTAGATTTAAAAATTGAGTTTTTATAAAAAAAATAGACCTATTAAAAATATGAGTCAAACTCAGACTTGAACATTTAATGCTCGAACTTAGTCCAGTCCGATTTACTTTTAAGTTTATAATATTTTATATTATATTATGTAAATTATAACACATAAAAATATATTAAATATATAATACTACTCTAATGTAAATATTAAAATAATGTTAATGTGTCTATGTAAAAAATTAATAAAAAATTATAAATATTAAATTTAAATAATATAAATGTTTTTAAAAAATTAAAATTAATATGGATGACTTAAAATGGGCTCGAGTTAGTATTTTGTAAATATGGACAAGCCCGAATAAAATTTTAGGTCCAAATTTTTTGATTTACAACTTTATTCAAAAGTTTTGAGAAATTACAAAATTACCCCACTTGTAATTTTTGTAAAAAAAAATTTTGATTCGAAGAGAGCCCACACTCGGTAGACGTGAACTTGAGGACAGCGGAGAAGACTACTCAATTATCCTAAATTAATTGAAAATGTACAATTTTGATTAATTGTTTATTACTTTAGATATCACAATCAATATCTTGTTTTGAAAAAAAAATTAAAACTATAGTTTTTTCCTAAATTTATTTTCCCCTGTGTTTTCTAAACTCATTTTTTTCAACAACGTACTCATGAGTTTTCAAAAAAAAAAATAGTATGTCTTCAACAGATTAATTAAACATGATTTCTTTTCAGTTTAAGAGTTTTGCCAAAATGAAGTAATGATGTTTTCATGTAGAGTGTAATCTCTACAATCTAACTGTAACGTCTAGTCTGAGTTTGGGGTATTACAAATCCTTAGTCCCTGAACTTTCTTGGGTTTCAATCCTTGGAATACTCAAGAATTCCATTATAACACTAATAAAATTACAACTCGACTTGTCACACTTGCAATATACTGCTAGATTATTGCTTGTTTTGTGTTGATTATTAGCCTCGTGTTCATTGTCAAGTTGTTGACGCCGTTGTCAGGGAGTTTGTATGTGATTGAGTGATTTGCTTGATTAATGCAAGTTTACTAGGGAGATAATTAGCAAAACTTAATTCTATAGATATGACACTTGTTTTTCTTGCAATTGCTCGTTTATTTTCTTCGTTAAGTATTCTTGAAAATGAAATTGTAGAATAATCTTGACATCACCCTTTCACAACGAAGAGCTATTTTTGCACTGATCTTTCTTCTCGTTTATTCTGGCTTCACAGTGTTATTGAATCTCATACCTACTCTCTGTCGATCTTGAAATACAAAACCATCGTCACCTTCTACAATTGCTTCATCGAAAAGAATGTACACCAAAATCATTAAGTTATTAATCTTCAAAATGATTTTTGTTTTCTCTTCTACTAAACACAAATAGTTCTCATTCTTTTTTTTCTTTTTCGGTTGAACAGTTAAAACAATGTTAAAAAAATAGTATATGAAGGATTGATGTTGCCAAATAGCTTGGCAGCAACAAACAAATTTTTTGGTGTTGCCAATGAGAACAATGACACAAAAAAAAAAAAAATTAAACTTTCTAAAAGAAAAATCCTATTTTTTTTAAAACATTATTTTTTCTGATAGGTATCGCTAAGGAGAACGACAGCACAAAAAAAAACTTTTTACAAAAGCTTTAATACATCTAAAAAAAAACATTGGTACCGCCAATGACAATGACGACACCCATTAAAATATTTTTTTCTTTTTTTTTCTTTTTCTCCCAGAATATTAGTATTTTTTACGGGGTGGACGATTATACATACTGGTGCCGCAAATGGCACGACGACACTCAAAAATTAATTGTATTTTAATTAAATTAGGCAATAATTGTGTAATTATTTGGGATCATTTTTGTGTAATAATTGTGTAATTAATTGTCATTTAAGTAAATGATTCTGAAAGAGGATCATTTTTGTAAATAATCAAAAGTTTTAGATATTATTGAAAAAAACCCGCTTAGTTTCGTTTATATTTTACTTTTGTTTTATACATTTCAAATATATTCATTTTTTATATAGAAAATTAGGTAGTATTCTAGGAAGTTAATCATGTAACACCCTAACTGATTCCACAATGAATTAGGGTTACGAGCAATTCAATGACTCGCACAAGTACTAAGTACCCTTTAAGAACAGCTACAATGATAATTGCATACCAATTTTTTTAAAAGTATATACATGTTTTATCCAATACAAAATCATGCATAATTTAAACTCACTTCAATTCTATGCTTATATAAATAAAGTACACATCGTATGATTAAATCTAAGTATTAGCGAATTTATACGTACACAAACATTTTATCATTTAATTCCTTTGTAATTATTATCATGCATTCAAACACATGTATTAGGCGAATACCCATCTAGATATATATATATATATATCTATATATATATTACTTGCCATAGATGACTTCCTTACAAAGATACATAAGTCCCATTTCAATCTTTATACCACATGCACATAATTCAACATGTATAAAAACTATTTTAACTAACTTTGATATATGGCTCACCATTACCCAAAACAATCAACTTACAACATTCATTTAATATACTACCCACATTAAAATATATAGCCTAGAGCAGAATATGCATGCTAACTTAACACATTTCATATGACCATGAAAGCGTATTGCTCAACGCTGAATCTATAATACACATGTGTACTTATGCACAATGTATCATTTTAAGTAGAACAATTCAAGTTAACCATAATCCTAAAAATTTTGTCATATCCGAATATTCACAACAAAAGAAAACATATAATAGCTCTTTAATGTGCCACTTTTAATATATCCATGCACAAGAAGCATTTTACCTCATCTATACCTAGATACAACCCGAATAGTATAATTGGAGTATAAGCCATTAATCCTCAAATACATTTTTAAGATAAATAGGTTACCTACAAGACCTAATCATCTTAATGTCTTCACTATTCAAATAGACCAAAATCAACCAATTCACATGGTAGCATAACATTCATTATCACACAAACTTACCTTTTTAAAACCAAGCAACCTTCAATCGAAACTTCATGGATATTCATATATATATATATATATATATATGTATGTATAAATTGACTTAATGTAACAGCCCAAACCCGGCCCAAACGTTAGGACCGACTATGGGTCGTTACGGAAAAAAAACTTTTTGAAACCCATTTTAAAATCTAATTCAAGTTTTGCTGAAAACTTCTCGTTTTTGGTTGTCTTGCTGAAATCATACTTAGATTAATTACGAAAATTTAATTGAAGTCAAGTTATTATACCAAATTTGAATGTGTCCGCTGACACGATAAAACATTTTCGTGTTGATTTAGAAAACATGTGGTTTTAATTTAATTTTAATAATGTAGCTTTAAACAAGTATCCGACATATGAGTAATAACAAAAGAAGTAAAGTTTATGGAGGCCTTATTACAACCCAAATAAAAGCAAACCAATAATAAAATAAAACCACTAAGTTTAAGTTCATTTAATTTAAGTCCACCGCATGGCCACCCCGAGTCCCTCCGGCTCCACATCCGCGATCTATGCATCACCTGAAAAAAATAATGGAGAAGGTGAGTCACCAAGACTCAGTATGTAACCCTTCCCCGTTTTAAAACATTTTCATACACAACACATAACCATTAATATGCGAATATTAAATACCCATCCTAGCCATCCAAACGCCATCGTTATCTACCCCTGTTGTGGTACCAAACCACCGGTGGTGCCAAACCACCGGTGACATATAGTCACAATGTGTTACCAAAACACCGGTGTCCATAGACACAGATCATTTGATGGGGCCAACCCATCGTGTGATACCAAATCACCGGCGACGATCCCATATCTCAAGTGGGGCCAACCCACGGTGGTGTTAACCACAGGGACAAGTCGCTATGAGGTGCCAAACCTCCGAGGTACCAAACCTCGGTGACCGTAGTCACGGTGTGTTACCAAAACACGGTGCCCGTCGGCACAATAATACCGCCCCTCCACTCACTAATCCCACATCAGTCAATATACATACATGTTTCATGCCATCACATGCTTAAATCTCATGCATCAATACATTACGCTTACCAAAAGCATCAAATAGCATATTCAAACAGGTACTTACCTGATTTGCCAACTATACCGATATGGTATATTATCAATGCTACATAAAAATCAAGATAGCATTCACAACAAACAGCATATTAACAAATTATATGTGTGTATGTACACACCGACACCAACAAAGAGTCTAAATCCTGGAAAGAAGAGAAATCGGCCTCCCAAGATCCACTTGTTCCTATATTTGGCCAATGTCAATGTTAGTACCCAAAGGCCTATTCGGCCAAATCCAAAATTTAAGAGGGTTCTCTTATGGGTTCCAAAACCTTACCGAATGTCTTGAGTACCACCTTTTGTTTCACCACCCTAAAATCGGCAGACTTAACTAAATTAGGAGCCTTGACTTAAATGAATATCAAGAATAAAGAAAGTCGACCTTACCACCTTACCCCAAAACCGATTGCTATAGGTTTGGAGGATTCAACCTCTTGCATGGAGATCCCAAGTCCTAGGTGAAATCGGCTTCAACCAACAAGATTAGCCCATCATTAGCTTATGCCAAATTTTGCTTTTCCTTAAGTCCAAATCGATAGATCATAAGAGTGAACACTAAAACATTCGGTTAGTACCCTTACCTTCTCAACCGATTGGAAAGATAGTCCCAAAAGTCTTGTATCACCTTTGATATTCGCCAAAGTGCCTCCAAGTAAGAGAAAAGATTTTCGGCACTACAAGGGGTGTATTCTACCTAGGGAAAAATAATGGAAGAAGGAGATGAAATTTGACAATAAGGAGTGGATGTTCTACCAGAAGGAAAAGAAGAAGAGGACTTGAGAATGGGAATTGACAAAAGAGGGACAAGAATTGGAGTTTGGGGACCTTGGAACAAGTTGTAAAAGCACAAAAATAACAAAGTTACTTCACCATAGAATTCGGCTATGCACAATAGTGAAGAAAAGGGAGATAAGATGATAGCTAAGAGCCTTAAATAGAATTCGGCCTCCCCCTAGTTGCCTTGCCGTCTATCTTTCCCTTGAGCAAGGAGTTCAAATTCCCCTCAGCTTCCTTGAATTACTCCAAGCCACTTAATCTAAAACCATTCAAATAATTTGAATACTCTAATAATAATCCAATAATAATTCTTTTAATCTTCATAAAATATCCCTTTTATCTGCTATTATCAAGATATCTAAATAATAATAATAACTAATTAATCCTTTTAATCCAAATAATCTTCTTGATTATCCTTAGAATTATCAAATAAAAATTTAATAGAAAAATACTAATATTATCCTCATCATTTATCCCTAGAATTAATAATAACAATTTTAAACACTCATATTATCCTTATTATTCCAAGAATTAAAATTGAGTAATTCTTTCTCTCTTGCCGTCAAATAAAGTGCCAAAAGAGGATTTCGTGACTCAACCAAAGCTCTCCCTTGCTTACTATGGCGTCACTACTAGGCTCTTAAGTGGCCCTCCTTTGCCACCTATTCTAGGCTCATTTTATGTCAAAAGTTCCTCCATTTATTCTTATAACCCCTAACTACTAAGGCTATCCACCTTTAAAGCAAATAATATATTTTTTCTACTATTCGAGCCACTCAAGGCCTTTAATTAAGCTCTATTATTCCATAAATAATATCACAGCAGTTCATACATAAGAAAAATAATTAAATTCCAAATAGCCCCACTTTTGGGATGTTACACTTAACATATTCACTTAGCACAAAGAAGTAGTAAAGCCATTTTCGCATGGCCTTATAACATTTCATTCAAAAGATAGACTCAAAACTATCATCTAGCCTATACATGTCATGGACTTAGAGTTTCATTACAAAAGTACCAAAATGTATATTCGATAGTGTGCTTGACTTGACAAGGATCCTCGAATTCGAGCTTCGACTTGAATATCTATAAAACAACATAGCAAATGCACCAAGTAAGCTTAAATAATTAGTAAGTTATAAGCAACAAAGCAATATGCACAATTACACATTAAACCTTTATTCTTTAACTTTCAATCTAACTATTGAAAAATTTGTAATATCAATTCACCTACCAACTTGACATTCATCCATTTCAAGCTCATTAAATCTCAAAATAAAAGAAATAAGTACTCATATGCTTCATATTCACATTGAAACACCTCGCTTAACTTTATACCACATTAATAAACTATTATCCAATATGAACATACCTGACCCCATTCATTTACCTTTGCAAAATGTTCTGTCCTTGAGGAATATTGAAAATCCGCACACACAGTGCCATTCATCTGATCTCGCACACACAATACTCGGTGAATAAATCCGCACACACGATTGCTTTCGGTGAATAAATCTGCACACACGAGTGCCATTCAACCGATCTCGCACACACAAAGGCTCGGTGAATAAATCCACACACATAGTGCCATTCAACCGATCTCGCACACACACGATTTCGGTGAATAAATCCACATACGAGTGCCTTTAATCTATCTTCTCATCAATATTAACTTACGTAAAATTTCAATTCCATCATAAGTACACATACAATTAAAGATTCACAACAACTCATTTCTTCTATTACATAACATCATACTCGGACACCCTCACGCATAAGAACATATACATACATTCCCATTTTAAATTTCCAACCATTTAGTCCAAGCTTACATAAATGTAAATATTCATACTAGTCTCACTTTCGGATAACAATTATTTTCCAAGCCCTATTCGAAACGTACAATTTAACCTAGAATTTCACATTATCAATCACATTTTGAAATAAAATAAATTTGATATCAACTCAATTGCTTATAAACTTACCTCGAAAGTCGATGAATTTGAGTGTCCTGACTATTCGTTTAATTTAGCTTTTCCTTTGTCCAACCCCTTTTTCTTTGTATCTTGATCTAAACAAGTTCAATTAAGCTCATTTAAAAACAATTTCTATTCAATCGATCCAAAATTCATAATTTAAAATTTTACTATTTTACCCCTATAATTTACAACTTTCTCAATCAAGTCCTCAAAGCATAAAACACCAAATATCAAGAATTAGCCACTACCTATTGAGGGCGAATACCCTAGCTCCTATATCCATTCATTCCTTCCATTATTTTTGTCCTTTAACCCTTGAATTTATCATTTTGTTATAAATGATCCCTATATTAATTTCATCAATTTTTCTAAAGGAACATTGTTAATCTAGCATCCATGCATCATATTCTATTATTGACCATAAAAAAAAACTCAAATTTCCTTTCATGGTAACTCATGAATTACTTAACAATTTCAAAATTTAAACATGGGCTAACTAACACATTAAACAACAAAGCTAAAAATATAAAAATTTTCAAGAATCAAAACCAATTCATACCTTAAATCAAGCTTTTTTTTTTTTAATGCCGAATAGCTTGAGGAAATTTTCTTTTCCTTTCTTTAGCTTCGGTGGAGAAGATGAAGCCAAATGCATGCCTTTTTCTTTTTCTAATTATTATTATTCATCAACTTATAATATTAATGTCATTCCACTATCTATAAGAAGAAAATATAATTTAATGAATAGTTTCATCATCATGACGTCCACTACCTTGTTTTAGGAGAAATTGACATGCAAGTCCATTCATGTAGGAACCATTTCAATTAAATCCTCTAACTTAATTAAGGTCACTTTTACTACTTTAACAATTTAATCCTTCCACTTAATTTAATTACCCAAACACACAAATTAGCAATTAATATTTTAACACATGCTTGACCCCATATCATAGACATCAATTTAATAAAGAAAATATTTTTCTAATTTGGATTCGGGGTTTCGAAACCACCCTTCCGATTAGGGTCGTAATTGGGCTGTTACAAATCATTTTGAGTTACCATTTAAATTATTGAAAATAATTTACTGTTTAAATTTTAAATATTTCACAATAAACTTGACATCCATAAATAGAATGAATAAAACTCGATTCAATGAGTTAATCGAATTGAATTATTTGAATTATTTGAGTCAACTCGAATAAGTAATTCGAGTTTCGAGTTCGAACCGAGTTGAATTTTACAATTCAAATAACCGAATAATTTGAATAATAAATTAGTGTAAATACTCTTTTAATCATTGTCAAATTTGAAAATAAACAAATTGATTTCTCTCTCAAAAATTACAAAAAAAAAATTCAAAATTTATATATTTTTATAACTAAAAAATAATGTATATAACTAAAATCCATTGAATAAAATTAATTTATTGTTAAATCATGCATTAAATAATGTATGGAGTAAATAATTACAATTAGATAGTCATAATTACTGAATTAATTTATAAAATATAATGTGACCTGTTTTCTACTTTCATTTCTCACTATTCATTGGCTTCATCTCCCCTCCCAGTTAACCCCAATTATACACAATCCATCTCCATTTCTTTCCCTTAATTTCCCTTTCCTTCTTCATCTCTCTCTTTGATTTCTTTGTCCCAATTCCACCATGTCTGTCTTTGGAGAGGCTGCTCTTTCTGCCTTTTTGGAGCTGTTGTCTGCCAAGTTGCTTGACTCTGTACTCAACTTTGTGGCCGGTCACCGGGATGTCCACCAGCAACTCAAGCTGTGGCAATCCATTTTACCCGAGATCAAAGCAGTGTTGAACCATGCAGAGGAGAAGCAGATCAAGGACAAGGGTGTGAAGAATTGGTTGGACGATCTCCAAGACTTAGCTTACGATGCGGATGACATCTTGGACGAATTCGCTTACCAAGATTTACGTCTCAAGCTCCAAAAAACTCAAGCACAAGCCAGCACTAGTAAGGTACGGAAACTCATTCCAACGTGCTGTACTGGTGGTAATTTCTCTCCAGTCTCTAGAAAATTAGGTAGTATTCTAGAAAGTTAATCATTTTAAATTATTGAAAATAATTTACTGTTTAAATTTTAAATATTTCACAATAAACTTGACATTCATATGTAAGGGTGAATAAAACTCAATTCAATTCAAAAATTAAATTATTTTTAAATTTTGAGTTAATCGAATCGAGTTATTTAAATTATTAGAGTTAACTCGAATAAGTAAATCGAGTTTCGAGTTCGAATCGAGTTAAATTTTACAATTTAAATAATTTGAATAATAGATTAGTGTAAATACTCTTTTAGCTACTTGTCAAGTTTAAAATGAACAAATCGGTTTCTCTCAACAAAATTACAAAAAATTCAAAATTTATATTTTGAATAAAATTATAAAAAATATAAAGAAAGTTAAAAAGTTAAAAGTTAAAAATTGTCTAGAATAATAATTTTAGGGCCTAAATAAGTTAATTAATGATTTAAATTTATCGTAATTTTGTTTTGAAAAAATTCTAAATTTATGCGCTATAACATTTAATTATTTATATTGTAATAAGATTTTAATTTAACATGTTTACTTTTTTAATTTAACTTGAATAATTTCACTCGATTCGCTCGATTCAATTTTATTTCATTTGACTCGATTCGAAAAAATTTAAATCGAGTAAGAATAATAAAATAGGATTCATTAGTTCAATTAATATAAAAATTTTTACTCGATTCGATCGACTACTCACTCTTATTCATAGATGTCAAAGTATTGTAATCATAACTAATAATTACTTTGATTCCAATAGACATGAAAAACTTATTGATATTAACAATCACAATAAACTTAACTCTCATGAGTATTAAAATATTTCTAAAAATTTATTTTAAAAAATAATTTTTGAAGATAATATTTTAATAAATAATTATTACATTTATAATATCAAAATAAAAATAAAATAATTAATATAAATTTAAACTTAAAATTCAAAATATTTAATAAAACTTTAATAAAAATAAGTAATAAATTCTACTCTTTAACTAAAAAATAATGTATATAACTAAAATTAATTTATTATTAGCATGCATTAAAACACAAATACTTGTATGGCGTAAATATAATGTATCAAAATTACTTGCTCTCTTTTCAATGATATTATCTTTTGATTAAATAAAAAATAAATTGGAGGCTGATGTGGATAAAATATTCTCTCGAAATACGTTTTATTAATATATCTTTTAAAATTTTGCTGACGTGAAAATAATTTTTAAAAATAATTAAAAATAAGTTTATTTCCGTAAAATTTAAAAATATAGATATTTTTAAGTAAATCGTCCAATAAGGTTATCTTTTGATTAAATAAAGAAAGATTGGTACGCAATAAAATAGAGAAATTGGAGGCTGCAATCATTCCACCTGTTTTCCAATTTCTTGTGTTTTCCATCTCATTTGTCTCTATTCATTGACTTCATCTCCCTTCCCTGTTAACCCCAATTACACAATCCATCTCCCTTTCCTTCTTCATCTCTCTCTTTGATTTCTTTGTCCCAATTCCACCATGTCTGTCATTGGAGAGGTTGCTCTTTCTGCCTTTTTGGAGATGTTGTCTGCCAAGTTGCTTGATTCTGTAGTCAACTTTGTGGCCGATTACAGGCAAGTCCACCAGCAACTCAAGCTGTGGCAATCCATGTTACCCGAGATCAAAGCAGTGTTGAACCATGCAGAGGAGAAGCAGATCAAGGACGAGGGTGTGAAGAATTGGTTGGACGATCTCCAAGACTTAGCTTACGATGTGGATGACATCTTGGACGACTTCGCTTACCAAGAGTTACGTCTCAAGCTCCAAAAACCTCAAGCACAAGCCAGCACTAGTAAGGTACACAAACTCATTCCTACCTGCTGTACTGGTGCTAATTTCTCTCCAACCACTTTTAAGTTCAATACTAAGATGATTTCAAAGATAGAAGCAATCACTGATAGACTGAATAGTTTGAACTCTCGAAGAAGTAGTTTGGGGTTGAGTGAGATCATGTCTCAAGGCGCAACTTCCAAGGGAAACAAACCCAGGCTGCAACCAACTTCCTTGATGGATGGAGCTGTGGAGTATGTTGGTAGAACCAAGGAGAAGGAAGAAATGCTTGAGTTGCTCAAAGTTACAATTCCGATGGAGTTTGTGTCCTTTCCATCGTTGGCATGGGAGGATGGGAAAACAACTCTTGCTCAGCTTGTTTACAATGATCCCAGCATTAAGGAGTCTTTCGATCACAAGTCCTGGGTATGCGTTTCTGAGAACTTTGATGCAGTTAACATTACAAAGACGATTTTAAGATCCCTCGATGCTGACTCATGCGATGAGAATGACTTGAACTTGCTTCAAGTTAAGTTGAAGGAGAAGTTATCCGGAAAAAGGTTCTTGCTTGTTTTAGATGACATTTGGAACGAGAGTTACAGTGATTGGACCATCTTACGGGCTCCATTTGGAGCAGGAACCAAGATTATTGTAACAACTCGACTCGAAAATGTTTCATCTAATGTAGACCCGGTGAAACCGTTTTACTTGGATAAACTCTCGCATCATGATTGTTTGTCCATATTTGCTCAGCATGCATTGAAAGCAAGAAGCTTTGATGGGCATCCCCAATTCAAAGAAATTGGAGAGAACATAGTGAGAAGGTGCAACGGCTTACCTTTGGCAGCAAAAGCCATTGGAAGCTTATTGCGCACAGTTCAGGATCATAGTGAATGGGAAAAAGTATATGAGAGCGAGTTATGGGACCTGCCAAAAGATCCATGTGGCTTAATTCCAGCTTTGCGATTAAGCTACCATTATCTTCCTCCGCATCTGAAACGATGCTTTGCATACTGCTCCATATTTCCTAAAGATTATGAATTTGGAGAAGAAGAGATAATCTTGTTATGGAGAGCAGAAGGTTTCTTGCAATCAAAAGCTAAAATTCAAGGCAAAGGTCTTGGAAACCAATATTTTCAAGATCTAGTGTCAAGGTCATTTTTTCAAAGATCTAGTGAAGACAAATCCCGTTTCGTGATGCATGATCTTATGAATGATTTAGCCCAATTAGTTGCAGGAGAAATATGTTGCAGACTGGAGGGTGAAAAGCAACAAAAGTTTTCGCATCGTTCTCGGCACTCAGCTTATGTTAGCGATGATGAGTATCACAGTGTAAAGAAGTTTGAAGCATTTTATCAAATGACTTCTTTACGTACTTTCTTACGCTTACCCTTAATGGCTCCAAGATATGAGGTATTGTTTTTATCTAATGTTGTCTTGGATGATTTATTGCCAAGACTTGCCTACTTAAGGGTTCTTTCGTTGCGTGGGTATATCATCTTTGATTTGCCCGACTTTTTTGAAAATTTAAAACATCTACGCTACTTAAATTTTTCTGGCACCGAAATCAATAGTTTACCTGATTCTTTGTGTACTCTTTATCATTTGGAGACTTTAATATTAAGAGATTGTCGAGTGCTCAAAAATTTACCCTCGAAGATCGGAAACCTTGTCAACTTGCATTTTCTTGATATTAGAGGTGCAGATTCAATACAAAGGATGCCCTCCGGATTTGATCAGCTCACCAAACTTCAAATCTTATCTGATTTTGTTATAGGGGAAGGTGATGGACATCTTCTTAGAGAATTGAAAAATTTGTCAAGCCTTAGAGGTAATTTTTGTCTTTCTGGATTGGAGAATGTTAATGGTCAAGATGCGAGGGAAGCTAAGTTAAATGAGAAGCTAGGGATTGATGGGTTAGAACTACAATGGGGTGCAGACTTGGAGAATAGTACAAGGAAGAAAGAAGTTGAAGAGCGGGTGTTGGACTTTCTCCGTCCTCAGAAAAAGCTTGAGCAACTCATCATTGAGAATTACGGGGGTGTAAAATTCTCGTCTTGGATAGCAGATTCTTCCTTCAAGAATTTGTCGTCTTTGAAGCTTCGCAATTGTAAAAACTGCAAATCACTACCATCAGTTGGAAGGTTGCCATTGTTAAAAGATCTTTCAATTATTGGTTTCGATCAAGTACAAAAGATTGGTGTTGAGTTCTTTGGAGAAAATCAATTGAATCCATTTGCATCATTAGAGATTCTGTCTTTTGAGAGTCTTCCAAACTGGAAGGAGTGGAACACTTGTGAAGGAGACGAGAAGGTTTTGAAACTCCCCAGCCTTCGTGAGCTTTCAATCAAAACCTGTCCTCAATTGTTGGGAAGGTTGCCTACCCATATTCCTTCCTTGCAAAAACTTGAAATTCATGAGTGTACGAGTTTGGTAGTTTCAATATCAAGTTTTCCGTCACTGTGTGAATTAATTGTAGAAGGGTGTGCAGAACTGGTGGATGATTGCTCTTCTCCTGCAAAGGAGCTTTCCTCTTTGCAAACTTTGTCTCTTTCTAACATTTCAAAGTTTAATATTCCAGCAGATAGGTCAATGTTGAGGTTTGGAAACTCGGAACATTTTGATATTGATGGTTGGGAGGAGTTGGCATCTCTATCACAGCATGGGTTTAGTTTAGTTGGACATCGTTTCATTTCCGTTTGGTGTTGTCCTCAACTGCAGTCTTTGGAAGCCGAGGAAGCCGAATTGCAACCTGACAAGATTTCACGTGTTGAATCTCTGAAGATAGTTTTTTGTGATAGGCTCAATGGACTGCCACAAGTCTTGCATGAGCTCACATTCCTTACAGTGATGAAAATTTATTATTGTCGAAGCTTGGTTTCTTTTGCAGAGAATAACTTACCTCCTAATTTAAAAAAGCTGAGAATCAGAAACTGTGAGAATTTGGAGTATTTGGTTGATGAAAAGAAGATAATAAGAGTATGAGTAGTACCTCTGTCTTCTTGAGCACTTGTCTATCTTTAAGTGTCCATCTCTAATGTCTTTGTCATCGAAGGGCACAAAAATATTTGCAATCAGCTTCAACTTCTCGAAATTCACCACTGCTCAAAGCTGAGTTGCCTATTTTCAAACACCAAGTTTCCCATAAGGCTTAAACATTTGATAATTGAGGGATGTTCAAAGATGGAATACATAGCCCAAGAGTTTGAGGAAACCGCTTGTCTTGAATCTATTCAAATTTCCAGATCTGGAATTAAATCTCTACCACGAGGACTAGACAAGCTCATCCATCTCCAGGAGATTTCATTGCATTGGTGTGCAAAGTTGGTTTCTTTTGAAGAAATTGGGTTGCCCACCACCAGCTTCAGAGCTTTTGTAGTTGTTGATTGTGTAAATTTTGGAGCCCTTCCTAAGTGCATGGCCAGCATCACCTCCCTTCGACAATTAAGAGTGCACAACTGTTCGGCTGACATATCATTTCCATCGGAGGGATTCCTTGCCAATCTCACATCGCTTGAAATCTCAAACGCACCCAAAATTTATAGGTCACTTGTGGAATGGGGATTAAATAGACTCACCTCTCTTCAAGTATTGACCATCGGAGGTGGAGGTTGCTCGAACGTGGTGTCGTTCCCAGAAGAAGGGATTGGAATGATGCTGCCTCCTTCTCTCACCCGTATCAAGCTTTTTGAATTTGAGAACCTGGAATTCATGTTCTCCGAGGCCTTTCAAGACCTCGCCTCTCTTAAAGGATTGGTCATCTGTGATTGTCCCAAGCTAACATCTCTTCCGGAAAAAGACATGCTTCTCTCGCTTGGATATTTACGTATTGACAGTTGTCCGTTGCTAAAAGAAGAGTGCTCAAGCGATAAAGGACGAGAGTGGTCTAAGATTTCCCACATACCCTTTGTTGAAATTGATTTTAAAAGATTCATTCCGGGGGAATCAAATTGAAAGATGAGCTGCAAAATCAGTGATTGGCTTCTTCAGAGTCATGGGACAGGTACAAAAAGCCATTTCAAACATTTCTAACTTTCCTTAGGGACAAGATAATAATAGGAATTAGTATAAATTTATTGAATGATATTTGCAGGGATTGAAAGCTAAGTTGCGTTGAGGCGTATTTATCCTCTTATTCAATGGTTGGGGTGAATTATGTATAGTTCTAAATATTATATTTATCCTCTTATATACTTCAACTAATGTGAGACATAAAGCATCAAATAAGATTTTTGTCTTTCTTTTGATTGTCACTATTTTTTTTGTTCAGTTGAAATTAAAAAAAAAAAAAATCAGCTTGAGGCTTATATTAAAATAAGGAAATTTTGATTTAAAGAAAATATGGGTTTTATTAAAAATAAAAAAAAGAGTTGTCAATGAGTATTTACGGTTAGGTGTGATTGATCACCTATAAAATCATAATTTATTAAAAAATAATTTAAAATCTCTCTAAAATGATAATTTTAGATATATGTTAAAATCAAAGAAAAATAGAGTCGAAAGTCAATTACAGTATGAAAGATTATATCACCCTTATAACTACCAAAATTGGTACTAGTGACGCCACGTCATTTGTATCCCTTTTCAATGGCGTCATTGTTTCATTCAATCCTTTTCCTTTATTTATTACGTGTTGTCCGAGAATCCTAAATTTTAAAATTGTGATATGATATTTAAATATGATCCATTTAATTAATTACATATATAATAAAAATAAATTTTATTTCTAAATGAATTAAAATTTTAAAATAATGTTCGTATCTCCTATCTATAAAAATACCAAAAATTATATTTTATTAATAAGCAAAACCCGTGGATTTACTTGGTTTGGAAATGAATATATCATCATTAATAAACTTATCTTCTATTTTGGAAAAATTAGGAAAAAACATCGAAAAAAGTCTAATTTAAGAAAATGTGTCGATTTTGGAGAGAAAACTAAAAAAGGATTACCGGGAAAAACGCTTTCTACAAAACTCATTTTCTTTTGACAAATTAGATTTTTTTTTACAATAGATTTATTAAAGGCAATTGTGTGAAGGAGCAAAGTAGAAGGAGGAAAAGGAACACAAGTTGATCTACGGAGAAACACCGAATTTGTCTTCTAATTACTTTCCCTTTTTTAATTTTTTAATTTGTTATGAATTGACGAACATGATTGCTAAATATTTTTTTGCTTTCAATTTAGTTAAAATGACTTAATTCTGTTGTTGTTAGATTAATTGCATTCTTTTAACTTAGATTGTTAAAAATCTGTTAATGATGTTATGTGCCTTGGTTGCTTATTCATTCAGATAAAATCATGAACATGTTATTCATACGTTATAAAATGTAGGGAAGCAATCCAATTAACTAGTTAATCCGAGCAAGATTTGTAACACTCTTAATTTGTCTTCGTCATCGAATTAGGGTTACGAAGTATTGCTACACTAAACAAAACATTCAACATCAAAACAGAAACAATTATGCAATTCTAGAACTATCATTAAACAAATCAATAAAAATAACAAAATTCAGATCACTTAAACAATATTAGCAAACTAATATGTTAAAATAACATATATGCCATAAAATACTTTTATATATATATATATATATATATATATGTGCTACTATTATAACCATATAAAAAATAATATTTTAAACATAAATCACGAATGGGCGTGTAAAAAGTTAAAAAAAAATTGGATTTGTGTAACTGTTTGTAATTATCTGTGCAATTAATCTAATTTTTATTCTCAGATTAGTTGCTCTAATTACACTTGGGAATGTAGATTACGGTGTTTGGATTTTTAACAATTTGGTCATCCCGTTCTCACGTTTTTGAACAGTGTCAAGATATCGTTAGTAAAGTATTAATTTTGTTACAGTTCATTTATTAGGTTATCTCATATTCTAGATGGAAGAAAAAATAACATTTATTTTTATTATATTAGTGAATATATTTTTCCCAAAATAACTTTAATTTAAAACCAAAATGGTTTTTTTTCTTTTCTTTTCTCTCTTGACTTTAAAAATAATTTTGAATTTTTCATGATGGAAAAAATAAATCACAGATTGTGTGTAATGCATAAAAATGTCATACAACAAAAATAAATAGAAAATTATGTGAATGTAATGATTAAAGGTTATGATTATCACTCCATTTCCGAAACATTAAATATATATATATATATATATATCACAATTATTTTTTCGATACTCAAGTACAAGTATCGATATTCAAGTATAAGTATTGATATTTTTGTTAAATCTTCAATCCAAACATTTTATTGATACTCAAACACATGTATCAATATTTTTACCCTAAATATCGATATTGATACCAAATTGAGCTACTGTTTTCACACGATGATTCCAAGGACAAATCCACAAAAATAAAGATAAATAGAGCAAAATTCGTGCTCAAAACATTTTCCTTTTCAACATGCATCCTCAACACAAAATATAACATCAAATTGACCATTCTTATAATCCAGAACAACATCAATACATCAAATCAGTAGATAATATTATTGTATTAGAACTAAATCTTTATATTATTTGCTGAATTTTAACAGATCATCTATTCTTCCCACACGTAGCTTGAGATAATTTTTTTGGACGGCATCTAAAATTATTTGTTATTTTAATCTTAATTTTAGTTGATATATCAGTGTCGCTTTGGCCGAGTGGTTAAGGCGTGTGCCTGCTAAGTACATGGGATTTTCCCGCGAGAGTTCGAATCTCTCAGGCGACGTTAATATTTTTGTCAACCCCAGATGAGATGCCCGCCACCGGCGACGTTAGGGGCGGGTGTTGGTGTTGATGGAGCCTTCTTCGACAGTTGCGTGCTTGGTCTCCTCTGTTGAGGTTTTGGAAGTTAAGCCAGACATTGTATGATCCACCAACGCTCTTCCATTTACTGCTTGAGGAATTACAGGAGGCACTTCACCAGGACCAAGTGCACGGCCATCTAATGTCCTCAGTCTCCAAAGTGTGCTCCGTTCATTTCATCTAACATATTCTTTTCGGAATTCATCGTTGTTATTCCATAAGTCCATAAATTTCTCCACCTGAGCTATCAACTGTTTAGATCAAACATTGTACAAATTTCTTGATTTGGAAGAAATAAAACAAATGCACGACCTCACCTGGTTAATACAAAAATTTTGGAGTGCCACTTTATCCCCTTTTGTAGCCAACTCATTCTCGTTGTTTAAATCATCCTTGTACTGCCAAAAGTGTTTGTTCTGAAACATTCAAACAAGAGTAGCGTCGGCGTATCTTTATCTTAGTTTATCAGTTTCGGAGAGCAATGTATTCAATCGGATATGATTACGTGTCCAACACGATTATGTTCATTCACTCTAAGCTTACATAATTTAAAAGTACCTTCTCATATGATTGTTTCTTCAAGCTTTGCAACTGCACATACGCTTCTTGTTGGATGTCATTTGCAGCTTTGAACTGGTACTGCAATTCGCTTAGCTTTTCGGTTTCCTCATAGTATTTTCTCTTAGCTGCCTTAGTGATCGCCTCAGCTTTTTCGAGGTTGGCTTTCAATTGGTCAGCTTCCTTCTATAAAGACTGTAGAAACAGAAGAATCGAATAAGCAACCGAAACACAAGTAAGTTGAATTTTTTTCCACCGAGATTTCCATCATCATACCCAAATATACTAGTCGAATGTTCTTAATTTGACACAGCTCGGATATGGATACAAGTATCTATGTATTTTTCTGTGTGTATTTAAAAAAAAAAAATAGATTCTCATACTCGTATTCAAATATATACTTTGGTTCCAACAGGTAACAAAGCAGATGTACATATAATACCTTCAGACGCTCTTTCCGGTCCAAACCTTGTTGATTTTCGTCCTGTCTACTTATGGTAGATGACAGCTTTTCACGAGTTTGCTTTAATTGCTTGATATCACGAATGAATTGCTTTTCAACCTTTAGCGGTAGAGTTTGGTGTTTGAAAGAGTATGACTACTAAGCTTGAGAAATAAGCTGATGATTTATTTGTGTCAAATGAATCTTACTCTTAATGAATCTTGATACACAGATTATATAGAAAACAGAATGCTAGCTCATAACAGAATGCTAGCTTATAACCAATGCTAACCTCATAACAGAATGCTAATCACTATTTATCATACTAAACACGTGACTTATACTATAACATTCACCTAGCTTCTTCTAATGGTACAATCTGAAGAAGATGACGAAATCGAGTAAACAGGGAGACAGACAATGGCTTAGTTAGAATATCAGCAACCTGGTCACTTGCCGGAACTTCACCAACAATCAGCTCTCCATTAGCCACCTTTTCACGAACAAAAAACAAATCAAGTTCAACATGCTTGAACTTGGAGTGTAGAACTGGATTAGCTGCAACAGCAACAGCACTAGTATTATCACACCATACAGTAGGAACATCAACAGAGGTGAGTTTTAACTCGGACAAAAGAGACACAAGCCACGCAACATCACTAGTGGCTCCGGCCAAACTCCGATACTCAGCTTCAGCTGTAGATCGAGAAACGACTTGCTGTTTCTTGGAACACCACGAGATAGGATTATTCCCAAAATAGATACAATATCCTGTTGTGGAGCGACGATCATCAAAATCAAGACCCCAGTTCGCATTTGCATATCCGACCAAAGAAAGTCTTTCCGACCGATGAAAAACTAGACCATGAGACAGTGTGCCACGTAGATATCGCAAAATACATTTAAGAGCTGTCATATGTACTGTAGTGGGCGCATGCATGAACTGACATACCCGATTTACCGCATACGATATATTCGGTCGTGTTAACACAATATACTGAAGAGCTCTAGCAAAACTCCGATACTCAGTTGGATCAGCAAGTCGTTCACCTTCATCTTTAGACATCATAGGCGAGCTGACCATTGGTGTATGAACAGGTTTTGTATTAGCCATAGAACAGCGATTAAGAAGTTCTTTGATGTATTTCTGCTGACTCAAATGCAGATTGCCAGAAGTAGATTTGTTTACTTCTATCCCCAGAAAATAATGAAGCTCACCCAAATCTTTAAGAGCAAATTTGTCGTTTAGCTGCTGAATAAAACTATCAATTGCAGCAGATGAATCTCCAGTGACAACAATGTCATCCACATAAACAAGAACATACAAAGTAAACTTGTTAAGAACTTTGACAAACAATGAAGCATCAGACTTAGAAACAGTAAACCCATTATCAACCAGAAATTTTCTCAATTTGTCAAACCAGGCCCGAGGAGCTTGTCGTAAACCATAGTGGGCTTTAGTCAGGCGACACACCAGTTATTCACCATGTAAGCCATATCGAACGAACCCCGGGGGTTGCTGCATGAAAACTTCATCAGTTAAATCACCGTTTGAAAAAGCATTATTAGCATCAACTTGCCTGAGTTGCCACCCACGAGACACAACAATCGAAATAATAACATGTATAGTTGCTGGTTTGACTACTGGACTGAATGTTTCTGTGAAGTCACATCCCGGCACCTGAGAACATCCTTTTGCAACTAACCGAGCCTTCCATCGATCAACAGATCTGTCAGGATTCATTTTTACTTTAAACAACCATTTCCACCCAATTGCCTTTCGACCAGACGGAAGAGGAACAAGATCCCAGGTAGAGTTGGCTAATAAAGCATCAATCTCGACTTGAACTGCCTGTCGCCATTCAGGACGTGCAAGAGCCTCTTCAATCGAACTAGGCTCAAACTCAGCTATATCAACAGATAATACCTTTGGCTTAAATATTCCTGCTTTAGACCGAGTAATCATAGAATGAGTGTTAACAGGCTCATTTATTGAACCCAAAGGACTAGATGTGCTGGAACTTTGATGAGCATTTTCTGAAGAGCCCAAGACAGAGGGTAAGGAGCTAGTATTTTGATGAACATTTTCTGAAGAGCCCAAGATAGATGGCAAAGGACTAGTTTCACTTGAATTTTGATGAGCATTTATAGATTCACTAGGAAGATCTTCATAAGCGCCAGAAAAAGCTGGACTACTTTGAGGAACAACCGATCTGACAATAGGAAAATATGTAGGAAAATTCACAGGTTGGGACTGCTGACTATTAGAAGTGTCAGAGGAAGAAAACAAAAACTTTTGTTCATCAAAAATCACATGACGGGACATAACGATCTTCCCATCCGGTAGTAAGCAAAAATAACCTTTGTGCTGAGAGCTGTACCCAAGAAACGTAGAAGGTTGAGAGCGATAGTCAAGCTTGTGTCGAACAAACGGTCGTAAGTAAGGGAAACAATAGCACCCAAACACTCGGAGATGCTCATACTCAGGTGGATGACCATACAGACACTGATACGGAGATTTATCACCCAAGACTGAGGTAGGTAGTCGATTAATGAGATGGACAGCACTACGAAAAGCATAACTCCAGTAGTCCATAGGCACATTAGCCTGGGCCAACAACGTAATACCTGTCTCCACAATATGTCGATGCTTACGTTCAGCAACCCCGTTTTGTTCAGATGTATAAGGACAAGATAATCGATGAAGAATACCATGTGCGGCTAAAACAGATGTAAAATTTCAAAATTCACCACCCCAATCACTTTGAAACTTCTTAATGCTTTTTCCAAACTGAGTCTGAACCATCTTTCGAAACTGTAGAAAACACTCGAGAGCTTGAGATTTTCGTTTAATCAAATAAATCCATGTGAAACGGCTACACATATCAATGAAAGACACATAGTAAAGATTCCCTTCAGATAAGACTGAGGCGGGTCCCTAGAGATCAGAAACTACAAGCTCAAAAAACTCTTCATACTTTGTAAGAGATTGTGAAAACGGTAGTTTATGTGATTTCCCTTGCTGACATGCTACACATACTTCATCAACACAAGTTTTATTGAATTGAATATGACATTTACTAAGAACATTTTTTCCTATAGTAAAAGAAGGATGGCCTAGCCTCCTATGCCACAATGTAAACACATTATTACTTAAGGCAGTGTCTCGAACGGAGGCATTATGCACCACTGGAAAATCATCCGTCAAGTTGGGCGAAAAATAGTATAGTCCATCACGAACTCGGCCCCGCATCAAAATTTCCTGTGTCTGGATATCCTTAACCACACAATAGGAGAGGTGAAATTCGAAATAAACTTTGTTATCTGCAGCAAATTTAGACACAGAAAGCAAATTCTTACGAATGCTGGGCACACACAGAACATTTGACAGGTGTAAGACTTTCTTTTCTGTAGTAAACAATGAATTCCCAATAGATGCGATTTTAGTAGAGATGCCATTACCCATTTTAAGTGACAAGTTACCTGTATACGGATTGGAAGAATTGAGAGCAGACGTATTCTGACACACATGGTGAGTAGCACCCGAGTCTAGACACCAAGTCACACCTCCTACTGGTACTGGAACATACGAATTTGTGTTGTTGGAATTTGAACCATAAGCTGTGGCATCTGAATAGTTAGATGCATGTAAGTCAGAAACCCGCGGAGGTAGCCCAACAAACTGAGAGGAGTCGTACGGAGAGGAATCAATAGGAAAAACTCGAGCTCTCGATTTTGTGCGATATGGAATAGCATGATCACCAACTTCTCGAGACGGATGAATAGTAGCACAATAGGCATTAGGTGTAGAATAATTTCGTTCATCCGAAATTCGTGTTTGAATCGGTCTATGAGGCATAGGGTTATTTCCAATTTCATGCAGCCTATGAGAACTTGATGAAACATGACCATGCGGCCCAGATTGCCCATGACCATGCGGCCCAGATTGTCCATCAAACTGAGTATTAAAATGAGCATCAGGGGGTCCACCATAATGACGCTAAGCATTATTAGAAAATCCAGCATTAAATTGAATATTGGATGGCCCACCATAATCATGTCCTGCAAATTGAAAAGATGGAAAGCCATGTGAAAGTGGTCTTACACCATGGGACTTACGTGAATCATATTTATCCACCATTGGCCAACTATTTTGGTAACCACACCCCTCTTTGTAATTTAAAATATTTTGTTGACCATAAGTTCCCCAATTTTGACCATTCAAATTTTCATTACAGCATTCTCTCTTCCAGATTCGCACCAACGCCAGTTGCTTTTGGATCATCGAAACCGATCATCACGCTTGCATTCTAGTAGAAGCAGCGTTGGGCAAAATGGCCATAGCGACTACAGATCTGACACTGTGCACGAGGACGAAAATCTCGACCCCGTCCATGGGCAGAAGAACGACCGCCACGACCAGGAGTCTCTGCCGTGTCAGAGGAGGGACGTTCGACCAGATTCACCGCGAGGAGAACATCCTGAATAGCCCGTGCTTGACGTTGTTCGAACTCGAGCAAGGTGTCCACCACACGTTCAAGGGGCAAAGAGAACGGAGAGAGAGAAACCGACGAGACGATGGAGTCAAACTCAGGGGGTAGACTTGCCAAAAGAATGTCGGTTCGGTCCACCACACATAATCCCTGCATCTTAGCAACAAGATCAGAGATCGAGAGATTACCTTTCCAAAGAGAATGAAGTTCAAGACGTAACCGGGACTGTTTGGCGCGAGTATCTGCAGCGAATGGCTTCGTGGCCGTCGTCCATACATCCGAGGCCGTCTCAACATGATGGAATAAAGAAAGACGCGAGGAGCTAATCGTGGATAGCAACCACGAGGTAATCAAACTGTTTTGTTTATTGAAAGCTAGAACTGCTGGATTGAGAAGTTGAGATCCATCGTTTGTTTGAACAAACTTGGCAGGAGTTGGTACAAATCCATCAAGAAAACCTTCTAGGGCATAACCGGTAAGAATGAGACGAACTTGCTTTTGCCATTGAAGAAACGTACTGCCGTCCAATTTGACAATCTCATTCCGAGGAAACGAAGTAACTAACCGATCATCGGAGAAGGAAGAAGCAGAAGTATCAGTGAGAGCAGGATCAGCGGTATGCATAGACATAATGTGCACACCAAGAGCAGTCACCGAGCGACTGATACCATTAAAGAGTATGACTACTAAGCTTGAAAAATAAACTGATGATTTATTTGTGTCAAATGAATCTTACTCTTAATGAATCTTGATACAGATTATAGAAAATGTAATGCTAGCTCATAACAGAATGCTAGCTTATAACCAATGCTAACCTCATAACAGAATGCTAACCACTATTTATCATACTAAACACGTGACTTATACTATAACAGTGTTGTATTGTCCATTCCATGTTTCAGATTCCGCTACAAAGTATATAATTAGAACAAACAATCATATCATTCTCTTCCATAAAAGACCGAAAACAAAGTTACCTTGACATCAATATCTTCAATATCCATCACGGATTGCATCCACTCTATTTCCTCACATTTGGACCTATTCAAGTCTCGAGCCTCTCGTTCTTAAGATACAAAACATTAAAATCATTGCCATCTTCCTTACGAGTAACCTATGTAAGTTGTCATTTGTTGAATCCATGGCAACCTTTACAATAAAAAGGAAAAAACATTTCTATTTTAAGTTAGATTTTAGTGCTCAAAATGGTTAAATTCTGAATGGTTTTGCCAATTGGCGACCTAAGATTTCCATGATTAGAGATGTGGGTTAAAATTTTTTTGGTTTTGTAGGGAAAATTTTGGTTGATAATTTTGTAATGACAATGCTTACCATTCAATGCACTTTAATTTGAGAGCTATACAGTTACATGGATGGTTTATTTAAAGGTAAACTCATGGCTTATCAAAATCAAGGTTTTAGCCGACCAAAGTCAGTAACTTAGAGTACTAGATATTTAGGTTTTAACCCTTTTTATATAGTTTTAAAACCTAGGCCCTACCATATGACCTAGATAATTAAACCAAGAAAATATCCTAAAAGGAGAAACATATAGAAAGAGAACAACAAATGGAGGTAACTAAGCTAAGGGTTGTTCTCCTCTTTTCTTTTTCACCTTAATTCGAAGCTATGGTCAAATATTGGTGAATTTGACGATTTTTGGAAGCAACGTGAAGAAGAAGCTCGGAAGATTGCTCTAATGACTTATGAACCGAGCCCCAAAATGTTACAGTCCACCTAAACTATCATGTTAACAAGTAAATTATAACTTTCTATTTTATCTCTCTTTTCTCAATTTTTTTATATAAAAAGGGTCATACATTAAAGATAAAGAAAGTAAATTACATACATTGAAATTTGAAATATAGACCCTTGAATGTAACAAATTAAAAAATCTACATGGACTAACTAAGCCAAACTCTTACTTACTCTTGTTTCCATTAGTCTTTGTCAAATTGCAATCTATCATATTTGTATTTTGGATCATTAACTCTTATTGAGTTGTAATAATCATAGGCCTTTAGCTTAATGATAAAAATATCATTATTTAGATGGATGAAAGCCAATGGTTCCAATGTTAGTTCCCTTTAACAAGTTACCATCTCCCGAAACTTTCTTAATTTGTATGTTAAATGCAGGCATTATATATTATATTAGATAATTTGTTGATAATTTGTTGCAGGGTTCTTGAAAAAACTATGTCTAACCAACCCTTAGAATTTAAGAATGTTATTACTAATAGCATGAGAAGATCTTTGAGGGGTAAACATAAGAAGTACACTGGTCCATGCATGGCGATCAATCCAATTGATAGGTGCTGGAGATGCAAGAAGAACTGGGCCAAGAATTGCAAAAGACTAGCTAAGTGTGTCCTTGGTTTTGGCCACAGAACTCGTGGAGGGAAAAAGGGAGAATACTATTTGGTTACTAACAATTCTGATGATGATGTCGTAAACCCTAAACCAGTAACTTTACGTCACGCTGTGATTCAAAAGAGACCATTATGGATAATTTTTACTCATGATATGAACATTAAATTATCACAAGAGCTAATGGTTCAAAGCCATAAGACAATTGATGGTTGTGGAGCAAATGTTCATATAGCATATGGATGTGGCATTACACTTCATTTTGTGCACAATGTCATAATTCATAACATTCACATTCATCGCATTGTTAGAAGTAATGGTGGCTTAATAAGGGATTCTGAAGATCATTATGGTTATCGCACAGTCGGCGATGGAGATGGGATTTTCATATTCGGATCATCAAAGATTTGACTTGATCATATTTCTATGTTTGAGTGCCAGGACGGGCTCATCGATGCAATATAAGATTCCACTGCCATCACCATCTCAAATTGCCATTTCACCCATCATGATCATGTAAGATTTACTTTAAAATACTCAACATGGTGCACATTTTGTAATCTAGTTTTCAACTAAACATTCTTGGATTTTTCTTTCAGGTGATCTTGTTAGGTGCAAGTGATACCTGTTCTAAAGATCAATATATGCAAGTCACACTTGCATTCAACCATTTTGGCAAGGAATTGATACAAAGAATGCCTAGATGTCGATGGGGATACTTTCATGTCGTCAACAACGACTACACTCATTGGAAATTGTATGCCATTGGTGGTAGCATGCATCCCACCATTATTAGCCAAGGCAACAGTTCATTGCTCCAGATGACCCCTAACTAAAGAGGTAAATGAAAATATAACAAATTAACCAAGAACATTTATTAATTTTATATCATAGTAAGCACAATGCAACCGAAAATGTACCTATGGTTATACCACTAAATTCGTTTTGTTCAATACATTTCTATAGATAACTCATAGGAACTATGCACCGAGTCGAATGGAGGAATTGGATATGGAGATCAGAAGGAGATTGGTTCATGAATGGAGCATTTTTGTAACATCCGGGCCACCTCACCTCCCGTTTGAAATTAAAAAGAAGGATATAATTAAAGCTAAGCTCGCAACATTTGTTGGAAGACTCACTAAATTCTCTGGGACTCTTAAATGTAAAGAAGGAGTTAAGTGATAGAATTAACTCTTAATTCTACTGAATATATATGACTATTATTACAAGTTTAAACACATAATAAGAATGATCGTATTATTGCATCTTTAATCAAAAATATTTAAAAATCAAACATTTTAAAATGTTATGTCATCTAAATTAAAGCAAAATACCATTTACATGGAAAAATTATCGATAAAATAGCATAGTAATCCTTATACTATATTTCAATTGCATTTTAATCATTCCGTTGAAAAATTGAAAATTTCGATTCTTTATACATTAGATGAACTAAAATAGTCTATTCATTAAAAATTGCCTTAAAAATTTCATAATGGAATGTTGAAAGGTTGAATTATTTAGAACTAAATCTTTATATTATTTGTTAAATTTTTTGTAGTTATTTAAATTTACATTTTAATCACTGATGTTTCAATTGTGACGAAACCTTGTGACTTATGACACTTTAGTCACCATTAGAAGTGTATTCGCAGGAGCCATAAGTCTCGTTGAACGCAAACAACACGACGGTTTTCTGATGGTATATTCGAAACCTATTAACTTGACCCGTAGCAATGCCTCACCAGAACTAGGAATCGTCATCTCCATCATTTTCTTGGCTCTCCATTGCAAGCCTGACGATGGGCGAATCGTTGGTTATATCGATCTTGTTGTTGCTGCTTTCGGTTTCTTGTTTTGATTCTCCTAATAACAAATCAAGAACAATAAAAGAAAAAGATTAAAAAAAATCAAAACCAGCTTTTATAAATCATTGATAATCATAAAAGGAAAGTGAAAAGTGAAACATTAATGATAAAATATAAATTTCAACGATCATTATGATATGATATTAGTGAAAAGTGAAACATTAATGATTTGTTTTAATATGATATGATATATATTCTCAAAATATGATATTCGATCGATATGTGTTTTTGGAATATGATATTCGATATGACATATGTTCCAAGAATTTGTACAATATAAGTAAAATATTGTATTGATATTTATATTTGTGTTTGTTATAAGTAAAAATATTATTTGTGGGTCAAGTCACAAATTGGGTTTCTAGTTCACTTGTTTGTTTAATACATTTTATGTGATCTTCATACTCAAGACTTTGCGGCAGCAGAGCTCGGTTCACACAATTTGGTATAAGTTTGTTTTGGATTTAAATTTTAGGCTTTAATTTGTTTTGGAACGTAAAATTTTGGTATTTGTGCACATATTATTTATTGCTTGTAAATACACTCAAGGCAACATAACTGATGAAACCCTTTGTTTTTAACTCTTATCTCATTGGGAAGTTTGGATTCTAACGGTTGTAGGATAGTCATCGAGTCAAATGACTTAAAAGTTTCCCGTGAGGCTCTTGTTATGATGAGAGGACAAAAAAGGGCAGCCTATACGTTTTACAAAGGTCAACAGTTACTGATGCGGTTGCGATTACCGAAGAAAAGCCAAGAACACAACCATGTCATGAAGAGAGTAAACCTGACGTCGCGACGACACCACAAGACTCTTTCTCCACCAATTCCAATTCAACCAAACTTTGACACATGCGACTAGGTCAAATGAGTGAGAAAGGTATGACAGTCTCATGAAATAAAGGTCTTTTCAAAGACACTGGAGTTGGTAAGTTAGGTTTCTGTAAGGATTGCATTTTTAAGAAACAAACCCGAGTCAGTTTCGATTCAACAATGCATAGATCAAAAGGGACTTTAGATTACATTCATTCCGATTTATGGGGCCCATTTTCTAACATTTCAAAAGAAGGTAATAAATAATTCCTAACTTTTATTGATGATCACTCTAGAAAAGTTTGGGTTTATTTCTTGAAACAGAAAAGCGAAGTCTTCGGAATCATCAAACAGTGGAAGACACTGTTAGGAAAACAAACCAGAAAATTGGTGAAGTGGTTGAGAACGAATAATGGTCTTTAGTTCTGTTCATCAAAGTTTAATGATTTCTGCAAACAGAAAGTAATTGAAAGACATCTAACTATTGTTAGAACTCCGCAGCAAAATGGAGTTGCAGAAAGAATAAACAAAACCTTGCTGGAAAAGGCTTGATGCAGGCTTTCTAATGCGGGCTTAGGGAAGGAATTTTGGGTTGAAGCCGTAAACTTGGCAAGTTATTTGCTAAATCGATCTCCTAATCGAGCATTGAATGGTAAAGTTCTAGAGGAGATATGATCAAGTAATCCTCCCAATTATTATATAATCTTTGAATTTTCGTTGTCGTACTTATGCTAAAGTTAGTTAAGGAAAGATAGAACCAGGAGTTGTTACATGCATCTTTCTAGGATACTCTGCTAGTAAAAAGGGTTTTAAGTTGTGGTGTTCGAAATTTGACAAAATAATTTTTAGTGGAGATGATACGTTTAATGAATCTTCCATATTTCAAGAAGAAAAAAGGGATTTTTACTTTTAAAGACACAACAAATCAGAGTGTCTCGAGCAAGATGGAGTCAAAAGCCAAAAAAGGGGGCGACATCCCAATGAGAAAATACCCAATGTCGCAACAATGTGACGAATAGAGGTCTTATCCCGATGAAGAGTCACACGCGTCGTGGTGATGAACAAAATTCTAATTCTTGCAAGTTTGAAGTTGTTTCGGATTTTTTTGGGCTCCTTCCAACCTTTAGGTACCCTCACTATCTCAGTTAACTAATTATAAGTTTTCTCATGATAGGAAAATGTGAGAAATCCAACCACCACAGAAATATTGTGAAGGAAACCTAGTGACTTATACTCAAAGTGTTGTCGAGAACATTGGTTCAACTGATCCTTTGTGTTATTATGAGGCAGTTCAAGCCTCCGATTCTGGAAAATGGCTCATTACAATGGAAGAATAGATGGAATCACTTCCAAAGAATGATACTTGGAGGCTGGTTAAACCATCCATCGATAAAAAAATCATTGGTTGCAAATGGGTGTTTAAAAACAAGGAATGTTCATGTCCTAACGACATTAGGTACAAGGCAAGATTGGTTGCAAAGGGCTACAGTCAAGTGCAGGGAGTTGATTTTCATGATTTTTTCTCTCCCATTGTGAAACATATGTCCATTTGAGTGCTTTTGGCCTTTCTTGCATTAAATAATCTTGACTTAAAGTAGTTGGATGTAAAACATATTTTCCTTCATGGTGACCTTGAAGAGGAAATCTACATGCAACAACTGGAAAGCTTCAAAGTTGAAGGGAAACACTGCAGCAAAATAGACTATTAGCGACGTTTTTAGTGGCATTTTAAATAAAAACGCTGCAAAATATAGACTTCAGCGGCGTTAAGAAGAAAACGCCGCAAAAGATTGATATATGGCGGCATTTTTTGAAAAAACGCTAAAGGTACTAAATAGCGGCGCTTAGGCCATAAACGCATACAAAAATTTTAATTTCCAAAACAACACGACGTCATTTTAATAACAAAAAAAAAAATGTAAAAAGGGTAGTATGCGTTTTCAAGAAAAGCCGCAAAAGATGCACTTTTAGCTGCGTTTTAGTCAAAACGCCGAAAATAATTTTTATTTTACCATAAAACATCCTCGTTTTAATTGCACGTAAAAATGTAAAAATTAGTGGCATTTTATCAAAAACACATAATAGATGCACTTTTAGTGGCATTTTATTTAAAAACGCCGCAAATATATATTTTTATTTCAGAACAAAACGTCTTCGTTTATTTAACAAAAAATGTAAAAAAGTAGTGGCATTTTTATCAAAAACGCAGCAAAAGGTGCACTTTTAGTGGCGTTTTATTTAAAAACGCCGCAAAAATAATTTTTTATTTCAACACAAAACGTCCTCGTTTTGATTCCACTAAAAATGTAAAAAATTAGTGGCATTTTTATTAAAAACACCGCAAAAGATGCACTTTTAGTGGCGTTTTATTTAAAAACGCCGTAAATATATTTTTTTATTTCAGAAAAAAACGTCTTCGTTTTAATAACAACATAAAAAATGTAAAAAATTAGTGGCGTTTTTATTAAAAACGCGGCAAAAGATACATTTTTAATGGCGTTTTATTTAAAAACGCCGCAAATATATATTTTTATTTCAAAACAAAACGTCTTCTTTTTAATAACAGCTAAAAAATGCCGCTAAAGGTTACTCTTATTGAAACCTTATTTCAAAACAAAAAAAGCGTTGTTTTGATCTCTGTCTAATAATTCAATTTTAATTTACGTTTAGTGTTTAATATTTTTTGACCTTGTGTTAAGGGTTTAGCGTTTACGATCTAGGGTGTAAGATGTAGGTCGTAGGGTTTAGGGTTTAATGTTTATAGTTTAGGGTATTAATGCCTTGTAGTTTATGGTTAATTTAAGGTTTACTGTTTATAGTTTATAATGGTTTATGGTTTAAGGTTTCAGTGTTTATGGTGGTGTAGTGTTTAAAGTTCGGTGTTATGTGTTTAGGGTTTTAGGTTTTAGGGGTTTAGAGTGGAAGGGGTAAGGTAGGTTGTAGGGTTTATAGGCTTTAGGGATTAGGGTTTAGTGTTCAGTGTGTAGGGTATCGGATTGTAGGGTTTTAAATTTATATATTAAATAATTTCTTATATAAATACAAAAAGATAATATTAATATTTTATATTAAATTATCATTATAGTTTAAATTATTTAAACATAAAAGAGATCATATATTAAACTACATTGCTTAAAACTCAATTTTAAAAAAATAATTCTATTGGCCAAGTTAAAATAATTTCATTATAAATTACTATTTTTTTAGAAATAAGGTATATTGTTTGAAACAAAAGGAAAATTAGTTTAAAAGGAATTTAAGAAAAAATTAAACTGCTAAAAATATTAATATGAAAGACATTGTGGCGTTTTTGACAAAAAAGCCTCAAAGAACATACCACTTTAGGGAAAACGGTGTCGTTCCACTTTAGCGAAAACCTACGACTAGTGGCGTTTTTGCTGAAACCGCCACGAAAGATAGGAAATAGCGGCGCTTTTATAAAGCGTCGCAAATTTTTTGGTTAAACGATGTCGTTTTGTCATCCATCTGGAAACCCCTTATAAGCTGGATGACGTCGTTTTTTTAAGTGGTCTAGTGGCGCTACTTGATAAATGCCGCTAAATGTTAGGCGTTAGTGGCGCTCCTATAAAAACGCATAAAATATCTTTTGCTTTTGACGAAAACATCGCTATTTTCGTGTGCTTTGTTTTAATAATTCAAACACCGAAATGCCTTATCGTGTTCACCAACCGAATACCCTAAATCCTCAATCCCTAAATCCCTAAGGTTCTTGTTTTCCCTAAAAATTACCCGAAATCCCTAATTTCCAGAATCCGCTCCGGTGATCTCTCCTCCGTCGTTAAGGAAGTCGTTGACAAGTGCCTCTTGCGCCACTAGTTTTCTTCTTTAATACCTAGGTATTTATTTCGTGTTTTTATCTGTTGCTCTGCTTTTCTTCTTTAATCCTTCTTCTTTCTAACTTTCTCGCTACGCTTTGTAACCCTTCACCTGCTTCATTCACCCACTTCTTGTTGCATTTATTGACCAAAGATAAGGATTTAAAGCCCCACTTAGTTCTTCTTCATATGATGAATAGCCTCTATCACCAAACAACACCTTGGTTTTCTCTCGATAGTAAGCTTTATATCTTTTATTTGTATAGTTTTTACTTGGTCATTGTTTTTGAAGTTAACTTTTTATTTTTTCTGCCACTTACTGATATTGGGTTATCGTTAATTTTTCCCAGTTTTGGTTCTCTTTAGACCGAGTTATGTGATGTATGGATTTTTATAGTGTTTTGGTAGTGAATCGCTTTGCTTGTTTAGTTAATTGGGAGGGAAATGTTGGCTTTTATTTTGTGAGTGAAAATTTTACTACTTATATAGGTGTTAATAATGTGTATTAGACAATCCTTTTATTTAAAACAAAATAAAGAACAAAAACATTGAAGAAATGAAATTTTAATCTGAACTCATCTATTGTATTAAGCTAGAATTATGGTTAGTTTTCATCCAAGTGTTTTATTGGTTCATAATGAACTTTATAAGAATTGCTCATTCGTAGGTGCTTGCTATTTCATAGAATCTTAGTCAAATGCACAATGATATAGTTTGGGTACTGTTTCTTTCCCCTCTAGAAGGAAAAGAATGAAAATTTGTTCCTCAAAAGAATGATCATTTGAATATGTTACATAATTTTTCCTTACAACGAAGAAAAGACTATAACATCCGAATCCCAATAGAAACAAAACACTTCATTTATTCTTTTTAATGAACAATTTTGCATCGGGTCCTCTATAAATTTTATGAATATCAATCTAAAGTTCTTTCAAAGTCTCCATAATGAAAAAAAGAAAACCCAAAATTACATCACAAAGTTAAATTGAAAGTTGAAGATGAAAATTAGTATCATAGATAATGAGTTGAGGAAAAACTAACCCAGAAATTTGAAAATTAGGGTTGCTAACTAGCAAGTAACAAAGCTCATTCTCTAGTATAATTTAATCAGAAATTACCTCATTTCGTGGGAGGATGTTGGTATGTTTGAAATGGGAGGTAAAATCCGACAATGAGAAGTCTAGTAAACTCGCCTCTAATAAAATACTTCTTCGGTTTGTCCGACTAGTTTCATGGATATGTAAAGGTGTCGAATTAGAACCACCGAGGCCGGGCCTTGGTTTGTAGTTACACTTTGTTTCTGCTTTCCAATTCGGCTCCTTATTTGATTCACAAGCTTTTAAGGTTCTTTTTCAATTAAGGGCTTAGCCTAATACTGAGCCTCGCCATTTGGTCTTAGACTCTTTTAAGTCTTTAATCATAGAATTCCTTAGCTAGCTATTTTGGTATATTATAAATATTTTAGAACAAATTATGGTATAGTTCGGTAAATGAATGATCTAGTTTGGTAAAGTATCGATATGTTTCCAACTTTGAGTTTGCATATTTGTGTTCTAATGAGGTGATAAACAAATTATGGTTATTATTTTGCAGCCCTCAAATCATTGTTGGCGCCCTCGACATCGCCTTTAGTCACCCCCGAATTCTTTGTTGGCGATTCTACATTGCATCTCCATCGGCATCCTCTGTTGCTACTCCATTTTCTACCATCTACTTATCTGTTATCTGCCATACTGTGAGTTATTTTTTAACAAAAGTCAGTGGATTAATGTTCATTAGTTAATTATGAGGTTTTATTTAATTAATTGTTGTCCAAATGAGTTTTGCATGCATCAATTAGCTCTCCATATATAGTCTTTTCTTATAGGTATAGTGTAGCTTTCCATGGCTCAACAATTTTCAAATGAGTCAATAATTTTCATGCTCAATTTAACACCCAAGTACATTTACTGGTAATTTGATCTCTAAGTTGGTGTGGAATTATGAAACAAAGAGATTTTTTTTCATGATGGAAATAAATGGGCTGTCCAATCTACCCAATGCTAAAAGAAACATTAAAATACTGTCAATACTGCTATGCTGCTTTAATTCCTGCTTTTATCTACATCATTCAATGATGCCTTAGTTTACTGGACCCAAAAAATAAAAAAAGTGGTTGCTTGCTGCAGAGCAGGCTACAATCTTAAAAGTCTAAATGTCAGTAACAAAAACACCACAATATCAATTTACTTTGTTGGTATATGTCGTGCCTTGGGGAGAATAATTGATTTTCATGATTTAAAACTTGACTAATCAATTAATTCAACCAACTGTTTTTAAAAATTATAATTGTTTTATTAATATAATAAAATGATCATTATTTAAATATTTTATAATATAAAAATTGATTTTTAAAGTAATTTAAAACTTCTTAAAATAAAATTTAAAACTTACATAATTATTATTTAAATAAATAATTATTATTTAAAACTTACGTAAGTAATTTAAAACTTATAAATTTTTTTATCAATATAATAATAAGCGTGAGTTTAAGATCAAACTTCATAACTTATAAATATTTTGTTATAAATATAACAATAATATTGATCATTATTTAAATATGTTTTAATATAGAAAATAAATTCTTTTTTAAAAGAAGTATTTTAAAAACAATTTAAATTTAACAACATCACACCAAATTTAAATTATAAAAAACATATAATAACATTTTCCACCTACCTCAAACAAAAAGTAAAACCAATTAATATTTTTAAAAAACTACAATGTAATGCATGCCATATATGTTCACACATCAACTAATTCTCGATTTGAAATTTTAATTTAACTTACATAATACATAATACATAACTTACATAGCTTTCATCAAATTGTTTAACTTACATAATACATAATACATAACTTACATAAAATTATTTAACTTTCATAATACATAACTTATATAACTTACATAATACATAACTTACATAATACTTGTTGATCATGTCAAGCAAATGAGTTTTAAAATTTATAAAAACAATGACCGAACACAGAGACTAACTATGATAACGATAGAGGCAACAGTAGTATAGTTTAGGCAAGAATTTCTTATCAAACCCAATGGAACCTAAAAGTACTACTACTACTCACTTTCTTTCTATTATTTAGCCTAAAATATGGAGTGATTGGTTTATGAAACTAATAAAAAAAATTAAACTAGATGCAAAGAAAAAAGAATGAATTGGAGAAAGACTTTAGGAAAAACTCAGTTGATGAAGATGATACCCTCAGGAAGAATCCACCTATGACTTCACTTATTATTTAACCCTAAACCATATGATTTCTTTACTTAGCTTGATCCGTGAGACTCCCTAACCTATATTAAACCCTCTCTCGAGGCGAATAACGTCTAACCTTAGGTTAATTAGTGGAACTCTCGTTCTCTTATAATAACCCCCTAAGGAAGCAGTAAATCGATCAATGGATTCCCATATTAGGTTTCACCCTAATCCAAAGAAAATCTCGTAACCCTATCTCTAGGCGTCCGATCAACTCGCTCAATTATGCTAGATCTACTCTTAGATAGGTCTATTCCTCCTCCACCTAAGCACATCGATTAAATTAAGTAACATAATTAAGAACAAACTAAGTACTTATCATATAATTTAGAAATCAAATAACAAAATCCATCATAGGTTTTATCCCTTCGTATCTCAAGGGTTTAGTTCATAACTAAATAAGAAAACATCTCAAGAGAAAAGATAAAACAAAAAATAAGAAATCCCTAAAACTCCCTGAAGGAATTAAAGGAGAGATCCTCCGTCTTGAATAGAGTTTCGGCTTCTTGAGATGGATCAACTGGCTATCTTCAAGTGATTCCCTAAAAGATGAAAGCTTCGGCAAAAGCCTCTACAAAAAGCCGTCCTTTTTAATGTCTGCCTTGGGTTGTTTATAAAGGCTTTTGAGATGCTTTACTTGGCTCCTAAGTACCTCTTTCAAGTAGAATTACTATTAGGGTGTTTAAGTAGACTTAGGAGTATGTTTCTTTGGCTCAAGCATCAAATTTCGAGTGAAATTGCTCATTCCCGCGCAGGGGCACGCCCATGACACATGCCCGTGTAATTCGGGTTGGTAGTGCCTTGATTCTCAGTTTTAGGCACGGCCGTGTAGATCGCTTGACACGCCCGTGTGTAGTAATGAGATGATGCGCGACGTGCAACTCGTGAGTTAGGCCGTGCTCAGGTAATCGGTGAGACATGGTTGTGCTGTGCTTTGTGCCAGCCGTTTTGATTTCTTGCTAAGGCCCAATTACTCGCTTTAAGCCTGTTTGTGTTCTTTTATCCTCGGTGCTTTCACGAGTATATGACATGAAAAGAAAGGATTACAAGCACCTTTTATATAAATCAAGGCTAAATCATCAAAAAGCATACTAAATGTGTGATTAAAATATGTTACTTTTACGGTTTATCACTTGTATAGATGAAAAAAAAGATTCAAAGTATATAGGCTGGAAACCTGACGGGTTGCCTTATATCTCACTGTTAGATATAATGGATCCTCCCTAGGTGTAACAATGCCACGTATGATGAATATTAAAGAATACATAACTTACTTAATACTTGTATAGATAAAAAAAACGATTCAAAGTATATAGGCTGGAAACCTGACGGGTTGCCTTATATCTCACTGTTAGATATAATGGATCCTCTCTAGGTGTAACAATGTCACGTATGATGAATCTTAAAGAATACATAACTTACTTAATACTTGTATAAATATAGGCTGAAAACCAGACGGGTTGCCTTATATGTCACTGTTAGATATAATGGATCCTCCATAGGTGTAACAATGCCACGAATGATGAATCTTAAAGAATACATAACTTACAATGCCATGTATGATGAATCTTAAAGAAATTTTTGTTTTAAAAATCAAATTCTTGTCAATTAACAATTTAGCCGTGAAATTTATTGTTAACTTTAGACTTCAATAAATACGAAATGGATAGGACTTGGATGAATTTGTCAAGGGTAAGAAACGACTATCGAAATGGAGTAGAAACTTTTCTGAATTCTGCATTTCAAAATGCAAGCCAAGAGAATATGACTCTTTGCCCATGTAAGAAGTGTTGCAATATCAATTGGCATTATCATGAAATTGTCTACGAATATCTAGTTGTTGATGGCTTTGTCCGGGGGTACAAAAAATAGATTTTTCATGGAGAGTGTACATCTAGTGGAGCATCTTCATTGATGAATCTGGGTTATCCTCATAGTGGTTACAATCAGAATGTTAGAGATGATAACATGGAAGGCATGTTGCGGGATACTTTTAATAAGCGCACTGATGGTCTCGAGTCATTTCCACCTGACTTGGGTGCAACCGAATATTATAATTTTGGTGGAAATACTTTCACCGAAGGGGAAAGAAGTGTACCTAATGAATGGTCAAATGAAGAAGCGGCGAGGTTCTACACGTTACTTGGTGAAATGAATGAAGAACTGTATGAGGGATCAAAATTTTCCAAACTGTCTTTCTGTATTAGGCTTTTTCACTTGAAATCTTTGGGAGGGTGGACCAAAAACTCTTTGAAAATGCTGTTAGAGTTTTTGAGAGATGTTCCCGTTTGCGAAAATCTCTCAATCTTCCAAATACATGAAGAAACTTATTAAAGATTTGGGCCTTGGCTATAACAAAATTCATAGTTGCCCAAATGATTGCATGTTGTATTGGGGTGACCGGAGAAACCAACAGTGCTGTCATGTATGCGGTCAATCCCATTGGATGAATAAAAATACAGATGATGGTAATGAGGATGAAAACGATGCACAGTCAAGGAAGATGCCAGTAAAGGTTTTGAGGTATTTTTCGCTAATACCAAGGCTTCAAAGGCTTTTTATGTCGTCGAAGACAGCCGAGTCAATGACGTGGCACCATGATGGTCGAACCGATGATGGATTGTTAAGGCATCCTACAGATTCTTTAGCTTGGAAATCATTTGACTCCAAATTTCTAAGCTTTGCAAGTGATCCTCGGAGTGTGAGGCTTGGGCTAGCATCTGATGGGTTTAACCCATTCAAAATCATGAGCACTGCGTACAGTACTTGGCCTGTGGTGCTTGTTCCTTACAATTTGCCTCTATGGGTTTGCATGAAACAATCATCCTTCATCTTATCCATGATTATCCCTGGAGAGAAAGGGCCTGGAAATGATATTGACATATATTTACAGCCACTTATCGATGAGTTAAAACAATTGTGGGCTGGTGTTGAGACATACGATGTACTGAGAAAGGAGAACTTTAATTTATGTACAACATTGATGTGGACTATTAATGACTTCCCGGCCTATGCCAATTTGTCTGGTTGGAGTACCAAGGGATGTTATGCTTGTCCTTGCTGTGCCGCGCAAACATGTTCGCAATGGTTATATAATGGGAAGAAGTTCTGTTACATGGGGCATCGTCGGTGGTTACTAAAAAATCATAGATTTAGATTTTAGAGTACTCAGTTTGACAGTACTGAAGAGTTCAGAGAAGCTTCTTTGCAGACAGGTGGATCTGAAATATTATTCATGTTGAAAGATATGAATTTCATTTATGGGAAAATAAATCAACCGCCCAACACGCCAAGAAATAGAAGATCAAGGGATGAATCGGATGATGAGGATGATGAAGAGGATGATCCTAATGAGGCGGACTTGTAGAAAAAAAGAAGCATTTTTTTGAGTTGTCTTATTGGGAGCATCAGATTTTACGACATAATCTTGATGTCATGCACATTGAAAAAAATGTCAGCGAGAACATTATTGGGACTATTTTGAATGTCGATGGAAAATCGAAAGAAAATCTTCAGAATCGACTTGATTTAGTCCACATGGGAATTCGACGTGAGCTTCATCCCGAAGCACTTCCGAATATGAAATATCAGTTGCCGCCTGCTATTTTCTCAATGTCAAAGACGGAGAAAGAAGTGTTTTGTATGGTGTTGAAGGATATAAAGGTCTCGAATGCGTATGCATCAAATATATCTCGATGTGTGAGTCTTAAATATCGAAGACTATATGGCTTAAAATCGCATGACCGTCACATCTTGATGCAAGACTTACTGCCAGTTGCTATGCGGTGTTGTATGTCGAAAAAGGTGACGTCTTGTGTAATTGAGCTGTCCAATATAATGAAAGGCATTTGTGTCAAAGTTTTGGATGTTCAAGAACTTGAGACACTACAAGATTGAGCCACATTGATTTTATGCAATCTGGAGAATATCTTTCCGCCTTCCTTCTTAACAATTATGGTGCACTTGTTATTTCATCTCCCTCGTGAAGTCATACTTGGTGGACCCGTTTTCTATCTATGGATGTATCCCATAGAAAGGTCTTACTTTTTTTTTGCAAATTATTCCTCCATTCACCTCAATGCCTTTAGTTGCAACTTTTGATAATGTTGTATATCGTGTTTAGGTTCCTATCCAAATTGAAGTCTTATCACGTAATAGGCATTATCCGGAAGGATCAATTGTCAAGGCTACTTGGCGAGGAATGTATGACTTTCTGCTTGAGGTATTTGGAAGATGTCGAAACAAGAATGAATGCACCAAGTAGAAATGTTGGGCTCACAGATCATAACTTGGCGAAACTTATTTTTTTCAAAGTTTCAGAGAAACGATCGGCAAAGTCGAAATTGTAGAATTAGACGATATATCGTGGGTCCAAGCACACCAATACGTTCTTTTTCATCACGATTCAGTGGAGCCATTACACAAGTAAGTTCTAGAATTTGATAAATACTCATCAATTATAATTTGTTTGTCTTCTAACAAAGTAACCCTTTTCTTAAACATAGTGAGTACAAACAAATATTAAGAGCTCGTTCACGGTCTCGAAGATTACATCGACGAGAAATTAATAAGTTGTTTACAGAATCATTTCATGAATGGTTAAGTCAAACGGTATGCAATTGAAGTTTTCATTGACAAGTAATAATGTTTTCTCGTAACATTTATAATTACTCAATTTACTTTCGATTCAATAGGTTTGGAGTCGGAGTGAAGTAAATGACGAAGTTAAATGGCTTTCACAAGGTCCAAACAGAATAGTGAAAAGATATAGTGCCTTCCTCTTCAACGGATACAGATTTCATACAAGGTATCGCGAGAGATTGATGAGAACCCAAAATTGTGGAATTATTGTTAATTCTTCAATTACAAGTTACGCTAGTGTTAGGGACAGTAATTCTATCGAGGGGAATTTGGAGTATAACGGACTTATTACTAACATCATTGAGTTGGATTATTACGGCAAATGGAAAGTTGTCTTATTCCGAGGTGATTGGGCTGATATGAATACGGCTCGCGGAATTAAAACTGATGAATATGGTTTTACAATGGTGAATTTCTTTCGATTGATTCACACATGAGAACAACTGATAGACGAGCCGTATGTGTTTTCTTCTCAAGTAAGACAAGTTTTTTACTCGAAAGATCCAACTGATGAGGGTTGGTACGTTGTACTTCGAAACACCCCTAGGGACTTGTTCGACATGGGCAATGAAAGTAGTAGAGATGAAATCGTCGAAAGATCAGAAACTCTGCCTTTTCCAGAACAAAACCTAAATGAAAATATCCCTAGTACTAGTACACAATTTCAATGGGTTTGTCAGGACGTGGACGAAGATATTTACAAATTTTGATGTAGTAAGATTTACGATTTTTTATTTATATGTAATATTATAATTTTAATCTTGGTTATTTTATACAACTTAACTATTTTATATGTATCATTATTGTTGTAATTTGTTATTAAAATTTTAACTATTTTATGTGTATTGCGGAAAAATGAGTAGAAGAAGATTTGAGATTTAAATCAGTAAATTTAGAAGAGGCAATAGCGAATGACAAACAATAGTTGGATCCTCGAGTGTGGTGACATAGATGATCGACCTCTGATTACAAAAGTAATGTTAAGTTTATTTTAAATGCATGTTGACTTTAATTATGGATTCATTTTTCAATTTAATATAACAATAATATGTCATTGTTCACCGAGATCAAGGGGACGCGCAAAGGTCGCGGACATACCCTGCTTAGAGACTTATACGAATTAAATCACGTCGAGCGTGTGAAAGTAAGGAGAAACACTCATGGCCAGCCTGTTGGCCCTAGAGCTCAACTTCTAGCAGCTATCTGGGCATTATTGCACGGAATGCAAATATGTTGCCCATCAATTATGAGTCATGGCATCACATGCCTGATGCAAACAAAAAACAAGCTCTTGATAACGTTAAGGTAACAAAACGTGAATGTAATTTATAATACTTTGGTTGAAGTTTCATTTATATTTACTTTCTAAACTTATATTTTTAGGAGATTTGCTTTGGAGGTCTCGATGACTATATAAAGAAGACACTGGAAAAAATGGAGAGACCATAAAAGCACAATTGAAAAAAGAATATTTTAAGAAAGAAATTAGCCTCGAGGATAAATTGTAAATGTCCCACCGGAATGTTGAGGTATCAATGGGAAGATCGGTTAGATTTTGGAACTCAAAGAAATGAGAGGTATTACCTAGTTGTAAACTCTTATAAACTTTTCGGTTTATAGTATTTACTATATACTTAATAATAATTTCATTATGTAGGACCGTGAGCATGTTGGAACGAGCAAGCGTGAAAATAGAAATTCACACACACGGCGAGGTCCGGAAGTTTTGCTTCAGAATGATGCCGAGGTATGATAATTTATTGATTCATCAAATATTAATAACTTTATACTATTAAATTACATTTTCACTATTACACCGTAGGAATCTCCACCACCAAAAAGTTGGACTCGTTCGACTTTTTGACATTACGATAGGAAGAAGGATGGGTCTCCATGACATCCAAGTGGAGAGATTATGGTATATTTACTTAATAAAATTTGATTTATTATAAATATTTATAATATTTACTTATAATAGTTTAATTATTCGTTACTAGTTTGAAATTAATAATATTAAGTTATGTTGTATTCATTCTTATTGTATATTTTGTTTCTAACTTTTTCATTGATTTATTAGGAGAAATTAAATGAGAAGAAGGCACAGTATGAGGCGGCTGCTTCGAGTGATAGTTCTGTTAATCTTGAGGATATCGATAACAGAATTATTACTGATGTTTTGGGTCCTAAAAGGTATGGTCGAAATTTTTATGTTACATTTGCTTTTTTTGGCTTCATTTATATGATGTATTTGCTATTTTTTATTACTGATGTTTTGGGTCGTAAAAGGTATGGTTGGGTCCGATTTCAAGGATCTAGTGTTACCTCGACCAAATATTTTAAACCCGACTCCCAACAGTGCATGCCTTCCGGTAGTCAATCGTAAGTTGAAGTTCAGAGTTAAAAGACCAAATATCTCGATGCAAGTGACTACTGTTCAAAGAAATTCTTGAGGTTGAAAGAAAATATGAAGAACTTGACGGATGCAAAGAAGAAGAGAGGCGTGTGGCAGCGAGAGAGGCAAGAATGACAATGAGAGAGGTAGAGCAGAGCAGAAAATACGATGAGCTCCAGCTACAACTTCAGCAGATGATGTAGATGCTTCAGCAGTTGCAGAAGCCGCCATCTTAGTCCCTTAGTTTCTCTTTTAATATTATGTTTAACATTGTTACATTTAACATTATTGTAAGAATTGTTTCAATTATACTTCATTTATTAATGTATATCATATATCTTTTATTAAATTTGAAGTATCGTTTAGATTTAATGCTTTTGGTGAGATTTAAATGTTATATTTGCTGTCTTGGGTTGAAATTATATGCAATTGTCTTTGCTTTTTGGTTGGTTTTAATGCGGGAGGGTAGGATATTGGAGAAAATGAGCATTGCAAATCTGTGCAAATTAGCGGCGTTCTTTTGAAAAGCGCTAAAAGTCCCTACCTTTAGCAGTTTTTGAAAAGCAGCTAAAAGTCCCCACCTTAGCGGCATTTTTTGAAAAGCATCGCTAAAGTCCCCACCCTTAGCGGTATTTTTTTGAAAAGCGCTTAAAAATGCCGCTAAAAGCTAAAAAAATGCCGCTAAAAGTCTGTTTTGGTGTAGTGAAAGAAGATCATGTTTGTCTCTTACAAAAGTCTTTGTATGATTTGAATTAGTCTCCTCAGCAGTGTTATAAAAAGTTTGACTTCTTCACGTTGAGTATTAATTTTTCTCGAAGTAAGTATGACAATTGTGTTTATCTATAATGTCTTGATGATGGTTCTTTTATATATTTGCTGCTTTATGTTGATGATATGTTAATTGCAGCTAAGAATCCATCTGAAATTAATTGCCTTAAAGCCATACTTGACTCTAAGTTCGAGATGAAGGATTCAGGTGAAGCAAATAAAATTTTGGAATGCAAATTTTGAGAGATAGACATTCCGAGAAATTGTTTTTATCGTAACAAAGGTACATTAAGAAAATCCTTGAGCAGTTTGAGATACAATATGCAAAACTAGAACATACTCCTTTGGCTGCACACTTTAAATTGTCAATTTTCGATTCACTACAAAATGAAGAAGATGAAAGGAACATGTCAAAAGCACCTTATGCAAGGCAGTTGGAAGTTTGATGTATGCAATGGTATGCACTTATCATGATATTTCACATGATGTTGTGTTGTTAGCTGATACATGACCAATCCTGGTAAGTTACACTGATATGCAGTTAAGTGGATTTTCAGATATTTATGGGGTACTTCTAACATGTGCTTAGAGTTTGGAAGAACTCAAAAGGGTTTAGCCGGATATGTTGGTTTCAATTATGCAAGAGACTTTTATCAAAGAAGGTCTCTTACAGGTTACCTATTTACTTTTGAGAATTGTGTCATTAGTTGGAAAGCAACACTTCAAGCTGCAGTGGCTTTGTCAACTACTGAAGAGGAATACATGGCAATTATAGAAGCAATTTGGTTAGGGGCCTGCTCAAAGAGCAATGTAAATGAAAAAGGCGACTTTCATATATTTTGATAGTCAAAGTGCAATACATCTCACCAAATATCAAATGCATCATGAGAGAATGAAGCACATAGACATTCATTATCAATTTGTTAGAGAGGTGATCATTCAAAGGGATGTTCAGATTCTTCAAATTGGCACAGAACACAATTCGATCGACATGTTGACAAAGAGCCTTCCAGTTTCAAAGTTCAAACATTGCTTGGACTGGGTAAGTATTTGACAAAGAATCAATTAAGCACGTATGTCACACCCCAAAAATCAGGTTAGTAGAATTGGGCAAGTTGGATCGGGGGTTAATGAACCAGAATTCGTAAATATGTTAGATAACTAAATAATTCAAAGTTAATTAAATGAATTATTAGAATAATTAGAATTAATAATTTTAGGTTAGGAAATTAAAATTAGGTGCCCGAGAATTAATTTGGTTAAAACGGATTATTAAAAACAAGGTTTGATTTGAAAATAATTTTGAAATTTGTTTTAATTGAAAAACAAGGACCTATTTGAAAAATGAAAGAAACTGGAGGTGGTTAAGTGGACAATAACCCAATTTTTAAAAATTTGGTGCTTATTTATCAACCCCCACATCTCTTTCCTTCCCATTCTTCATCTTCTTCAAAAATTTACCAAACACCAGATCAAAGTTTTTCATCTAAAGTTAATCATCCTTTTTTATTCCTAAGCTCTCTAAACACAAAATATCTTTTCAATTTTGAAGAACACTCATGTTTTCATCCTTAAAATCCTCAAGAGATCTTCACACGTTTCAGCTTGAACTAGCTCCATAGCTCATCGATTTTGTAAAATTGAGGTGAGATTCTAACTTTTTATGACTAAACTAAGTGAGTTGTTATTTCAATTCGAGATTTAAATGGTTTGATCAAGATCTCAATATATCACTTGATTTTAAGTTGATTTTAGGCTTGAAAATGGTAGATCTCGTATTTCTTAGCTAAGTTTTGGTTTTGAAGTGATTTCTAATTCATTTTAATCTAATTAAAATATATTTGATCATAATTTAACAAATCCTTAATGAATTTAGGCAAATTGAATGTTTCCCCTTTTAAAAGATCACACAAGCTTTATTTTTTTGGAAAAATTAGATCGGTGTAATTGGGTAAAATTGATGGTTTAGAACTAGAATTGGATGATATTTAGGATATACGAAGTTGAAATCCAAGCTTAGAAACGATATTTGAGTGGTTAAACACCTATTTTGACAAAACTAGTTAAATTTTCGGTATAGAAGTTAAGAGGCTTGGATCTGTGATTTTGGAATGATTTGATTATGTATGTTGCTATTAATAATTCCTTTTAATTGTGCTTGATGTGTATGTAAAGTGCCAAGTCATTTGGGAGCCTCTGCAAGCATTAAAAAAGGCAAATTAAAGTTTACTTGAGCATGGTAGTTGAAGCAAGAACTAAGGTAAAAGGTTTGATGTACTGCATTTAAATTCTAGTACGCAGGCTAAGGTAACATACGCGAACTATTGCTTAATTAGTATGCGAACATTGATTTCTCCTGGTGCAAACGATTGCAATTTTGTTGAGTGTTGGGTATGCATGCTGTGCGATTTTAATGAGTCAAATACATGAAATTAAAATGTGTTTGTAGTTATAGGAATAAAACAGACAGGCCGTAGCTGTAAGCTACGTACGTGATAAGTGTTTGTGAATTGTGAATTTAATTGTTGCGTGTGTGAGTGGATTATGCATTAGCAGTTGCGTGTGTGTGGTGCGTATTACTAATAGTGAGCTATTGCACTAACTGAGTATATATATTTGTGAGTTGTTGTACTAAATTAGTAGGTGTATATATAATATAAATCTGTGTGCATGGTTTTGTTATATATATAATATAAATATGGGTGCATGGTTTTTTCATATATTATATATATGCGTGAGTTTTGTGTTATATTTAATATATATATATATATATTCATATATGGTTATGTAGTGCTTGCGAACGGATATAAAAATAAATAATATAATGCAAACTTTTATAACATGTGAATTCTATTGATAATGCACATGCATTTATGCATGCACGAACGCGTATGATCACTACAACAAAAAAGGCCTATAGCGACACTTATGGGGCGACACTTTCGTAAGTGTTGGGGTAGACTGGTCAACATACGCTTTAGCCAACTCTTTTATAAGGGTCGGGATATGCATGCCTAAGGCAACGCTTAAATAAGAGTTGGCTTTGTCTAGTCCTAAGACGACAGTTTTGGGGCGACACTTTCCTAAGTGTTGGGATAGACTTGCCAACATACGCTTTAGCCAACTATTTGTACAAGGGTTGTGATATGTATGCCTAAGGCAACGCTTAAGTAAGAGTTGGCTTTTGTGTAGTCCTAAGATGACAGTTTTGGGGCGACACTTTCCTAAGTGTTGGGATAGACTACACTTTTTCCAACTCTTTGTATAAGAGTTGGGATATGTATGCCTAAGGCAACACTTAAATAAAAGTTGGTTTTTGTGTAGTCCTAAGATGACACTTTTGTGGCGACACTTTCCTAAGTGTTGGGATAGACTATGCTTTGGCCAACTCTTTGTATAAGGGTTGGGATATGTATGCCTAAGGCAATGCTTGAATAAGAGTTGGCTTTTTGTAGTCCTAAGACGACACTTTTGGGGCGACACTTTCCTAAGTGTTGCGATAGACTACGCTTTAGCCAACTCTTTGTATAAGGGTTGGGATATGTATGACTAAGGCAACACTTGAATAAGAGTTGGCTTTTGTCTAGTCCTAAGACGACAATTTTGGGGCGACACTTTCCTAAGTGTTGGGATAGACTTGTCAACATACGCTCTGACTAACTCTTTGTATAAAGGTGTAACGTCCCAAATTTCCTTAATTCTGGCTTTTTTTAAATGTGTAGCACCAAAAAATTAGATTTAAAATATGAATAATATTAAATTTTTACATCATAGAGTGTGAATAAGGTTTTTAATAAAAATGCCGTAAAAAATCAATTTAATTTAGGGTTTAAGGTTTAGTGTTTAGAGTTTAGGGTTTAGGGATTATAGTTTATTGATTAAGGTTTTAAGGTTTTGTGTTTATGGGTTTATGGGTTTAGGGTTTAGGGTTTTAGGGTTTTTTAAATATAAATGTTTCAAATTTTATGTTATATATATATTTAAAAATTTTAATCATAAATAAGATAAATATAAATTAATTAGTAAATTGAAAATGTTATTTAAATTTCCTAAAATATTGAAAGAATATATAATATATCTAATTAGTTTAGGGTTTAAGATTTGGAGTTAAGGGCTTAGGGTTTGTAGTTTATGGGATATGATTTTGAGTTTAAGATTCCAATATTTAAGGGTTATGGTTTATGGCTTAGAGTGAGTGTTTTAGAATTTGGGGTTTAGAATTATAAGGTTTACGGTTTAGGGTAGATCAAATGAAGACGCGAGTGAATGAGAGGCCAATGCTATTAAATAACCTGCTTGGTCTCAGAATCAATTAACCGATGTAAATCAAATCGAGCTATTTTTAATCAAGCCTTTTCACCCTTATTTTTAGGGTTCTTAGAATGTCATATGTTTGTGCTCGTGTTAGAAATAGAACTAATCTAATTAGAATTAATCATCCGGTTTGACCAAGTTTTTCAGCTTCTTATTCATTGTTAGGTGGATAATGATACCATTCTAGAAATCAATTTACTATTTAAGTGTTGGTCAATGATGTTTGAACCGACAATATTGGTTGGTCGGATTGGGAGCTAGCCCGGTTACTAGTCCGAAGAATGGCTTTGATTCGGTTAGACCAATGAATCGGCATGGACCGATTAAATTGACAGATTGAATTGGGGTTTTATTTTTAAATTTTAACGATTTTTAATCGAACCGATTTAATTGGTGGATTGGTGGCTGAATTGGTTCCGTTTAAAAAATATTAGTGTTAGTTTGTTTAGTTATTCGATTTAGAAATTTAAAAAACCTAAAATCAACCACACAATCACGTCCAAATTAAAATACATATCACTAAGTATTCTTAATAAAATTGATGTCGGGACGGTGCTCGATTTAAGCCTCTCATTTTGTATAAATATTGAGATTTATATTTAGCTTAGATCTTTCAATAAGTCGGTTTTGTCTAATGTTATTATGGTCTATATAAGTCATGATTGAGTCATGTTTTAATGTTTATTTTATACTTATACTAGCTCAATAAAAAGAATTACCTTATCAAATAAGGTAAAAGTCTAACAAATTTCTATTTTAGTATTTGTATTATTAAATGGATCTATTTATTCATTGTGTTATTATATAAATTTAAATTGAAATAGGGTTAATATTTATTGTTTAAAATAATATTATTTATTATTTTTTATAGTTTTGTAAATGAAATTTTTGTTTTTTAAATTGAATGGGAATTGACATTTTATTTTTATATTACAAATATTAATTCTAATACAATTTAAATTTATATAATTGGTTTAAATATAACGGTGTGGTTTTGTAATTTGGTTTTTATCCCAAAATTTCAAATAGAATGTCTTCTTTTCTTTCCTTATTTTTCCCAAAATTTATTCCCCCAACCCGTAAATCCCACGAAATCTATTCTTTATTTTTTTCCCCAATTTCTTTTATAAACCGTAAAGCCCGCTAATATCTCTCCTTGGCTCTACCTTTTATCAAAACAGAGCCACTTTTCACCCTTTCTTCCCTTAACTCAAAACTCCAAACCCCTCATGAATCGCTCACTTTCGCTGTACCTCTTCATTTTCCTTCTCTATCCCTAGATCTCGATTTCACCTTTTCTTTTTCGATTTCTATTTCGTTTTATTTGATGGCATTGAATCGCTGATTCGTTTCCAAGCTTCGATTCTGTTTGGTTACTGAGAAAAAACTTGAGATTTGAGCGCCTTTTTCCCTTTTAGCAGAGAAAAAATGGACCGTACGGAAGGTGGAGAAACCAAGGTCGAGGCTACCGATAAATGAGAATGAGTTGAGGATTACACTCAAGGAGAATGAGGAATTACATTTCTTACGCCATGACTCGCTTGTGTTTTTCCTTTTCGCAATATACCTTCCTCTGTTATTCTTTTCATGTCGGATATTTACATTGTATTAGGCGTTAATTTAAGTGTGTTAAAATAGCGAGTAGCGTATTTTTGTTATAAAAATATTCTTAGAATAGCGAGTAACGTTTTAATGAGAGAAGCATGAAAATATTCAGCTATGATTATAGTTTTTGTTTGCAAAACTATAATCAAGTTGAAAGTTTTAGCTTTTGGACCTATTAGTTTGATTTCTATTTGCGAATGTTCATTTATATTATTGTTTTCAGATGAATGATGCATTCACCTCGTCGATTGCATGCGAGAATGACCTAGTTTTATTTATCTATTTGAAAGGTGTTCACACGAATATATTCTTCTTTGTTTCTTTAGGTTATTATGTGTTTATTGAAAAGGTACTTTAATTGGAAGCACCATTTCTAGTTGCATGACTTTGCTATTCGAACAGTATATATATATATATATATTCTTTTTGTCTTCTCCTCACCGTCTCTGCTTTACTTGTATTCGCTTATATGATTGCCTTAATAATAGGTTATTGATGCCCACGGTCTAGGATTTGGGACAAAGGCGGATAGCTTCTAGCATAAAGTAGAGTCGAATATAATCGCTTTCAAAGCCATTCATGGCACCGACTACATGTATAAAGCACTTTAGCATTGAACTTGATTCTTTGTCTCGATGGCGAGTTTCAACTTTAGCATTGTATAATTCTTATTTGTACCACATTGCACTCCTCTAACTTTTACAAAGGCTTTAGTGTTATTCTTTTTTAGAAGAGGAGATGCATCAGAGTCCCGCAAACCAAATCCGAACCATCATTCATTGCTTACTACAAGTATTATGGCTTTGATCCCGAAAAGATTTTCTTTGACTAATTTCTTTGTCTTTGATGATCTTGGACCTTGAATGGCCATCCGGAATAGAAAGTCTAAAATGTGTCACCCACGTGGACATTACACCTAATGGCTCTTTTGTTTGATATGGTTTTATTTCCAACTGTTGGAGAGATGGAGAATGGTGGCGCTTGTTATTTGTGTTGACAAATCCAGGCAATTGCATGTTTATGATGATGCATGCTTGGTCGCCTTCAAGTCCTGTGATAAGAAGAAGCCTTGTGTTTCTTGAGATGATATGTTATGCCAATACCCATTGTTGCTCCATGCATGACCGTGAGTAAGCTTAGTTTAGTAGATGAGAGGGGAATTTTGAAGGCTCTTTCCAAGGTATTGTTTGTGAGTTATGAACATGTGTGAAGAATGTTATTGTTTTTGACTTTGTGCGACATCTTGTTTTACATATTTTGCACACACGTCCAATTACTAATTCCTATTATCTTTGTTTCATTAGATAGTATCAACGCAAAGCTTAAAGCACCACATACTCCAATTAGATCGAGTAAAAGTGGCCTTTGACCGGTGGTATTCCTAGCCGTCTTCCCAAGTCGCAGATTATGAAGTTGAAAGAGTATATAAGGCGAGTTACCGGGATGGATCTGCTTTCGAATGTGGGATGCTACCTACCCCGCTCTTTCACTTATCTTTGTTTTAGGAGTCGAGGTCAAGTATCTTTAAATGTTTTAGGTGATCTTTCATCTTCAGATTAGCACTTCGACTCATTAGCCACAGTTTAGTTTAATTGACAAGGTCATCCTTGTACAAATATATGGAAAGGTTCCAGCATTGACATTCTTGGTACAAGTGCACCAGCTTCAACATTGGAAATTTGCTCCTTCACTCAAAGTGTAGCCATTGGCAATGAATGTGGTATGGTAAGAGTTGATTGTTTCAATGGGTGTCTTTTACCTCAAAGGCTATCAAGATTTAACGTTATGTTGATTACTTGCTTTTGGAGGAAATGCAGTTTGTCTATTCAAGCTAACTGGAACTTCCAATGAAATGAGTTTGAACATTGTGACATAGATGGAGAAAAAGGTGCACTTGTAGATACATGTTACCTCATGTAGACGTCCTCATGTATCTCTCATTGACTATCATCGACAAGTTTTTTCTGTAGAGATTTCTAGATAATTGATTGCATTCAATAAAAGTAATTAGTAAATGAGCGGTATGCTTGTAATGAGGTTGAGAATTTAATAGTAATCGATAACTGAATTCAAATTTTTAAGGTTTGGATTGATTTGATTAATTTGGTTCCTTCTTGACTTTTAGAAACTAATCTAGAGCTTTAGTAACAATGATGTGCTAGTGAAAATCTGGTCATTTTCCGATTTGATCTATTTTGGTGCTTTGACCATAATTATCTTTGTAGTTTAAAATTTTCTCCATTTGGGTTTTAATTAGTTCTTAAGTTGCTTGCGTCCATACCTTGCATCAAGCAGATGGTCCTCAATGCATGGCCTTGTTCTCGCTCTTGAGTTCTCACAGATGTTTGCTTCAATCTACGAAATTTGGTAATAGACTTGCGGTAGGATTTAAGTGTGGCGGGTGAGAATCATCTCTCGCTATCCCGATAACCAAAACCATGTTTTAATAGCTGATTGGCAATGCCAACTAAATGACTTTCAAGCTCATATTTTCAATGTCCTTTTCAAGGTTGCAATGCTTGATGTTGGTACATCTTCGTGTTGTTCATTACAGATAGTTTGTCACGCTCAAACCGCTTCCTGTCAGTTCTTTGGCTATGATATCCTTCTACAGATACCAATACCTTAATAAACAACTCAAAGGATATATCCACGAGTCCGAATGATGGCGAAAAGGGTTGGCGTTCATAATGACATCATTACCTGTCATTACCTTTAGGTATCTTGGAGATGAGAACGGAATGGTGTATGTTTTAAAGTATGATGTCGACCAACGCAAAGCTTACCAACCGCCCTATTATGTTCCCACAAATGTTATTGCTGGTATTGCATTCATTATTTTACTGTAATTAGTCTTTTGGAGTGAAAGTTTCAGTCGCAATTTTCTTATATTGGCCTCGCCTAGCTCCCTTGTTTTGTACATGAACCTGTTAAGCCAAGTTGAAACTTTAAAATTTTGTAATTGGTATATGATTGTGCTCCTAAACTTTTCTCGTGCGGTACTCTTGAAATTAAGAATGTAGAATCTGATTGACCTTTGGGTGTAGCCATCTACCTTGACTGCAATGTCCGAATATTTATTTAGCTCTATAATGTGGATTATGCGCTTAATATATTACATTTCCTCAACCATGCGAGAAGAGGCTGGAATTTCATCACCTAATCATCCTTCATTGTTCGAGTTCTCCCCAATCGTGTTCTCGTGGAAATATGTAAGAATACCTTTGGAAATTTCTCTTGTTTATTTTGGTTTTGCAAGATGATTGTTAAGTTATATATATATCTGGTAGAATTTAGAATTTGGGAGTCACCCACTTATTTTGACTGCTTTTTTCTTTGCTCTTTACAAGACTTGTAGGAAAGACTTGAGATATTTCTAAGATTCGGACCAGTTTTTCCTTGTTTTTCTTTAACCTAATTATAGGTCCATGTTGGCTATTATTAACTTTGTTTTCAAGCAAATTGGACTCACTTGTCAAATAACGAGTAAAGGAAGAAGTTTCAAGAAGAAAATGTCCAAGTTAGGGTGTTTTGAGTGATACTTTATAGGTTTAGGTAGGCTTGTCTTACGCTTTTAAGTTAGATTAATATTTAATAAATTCATAATATATAATTAAGATTAATTATTTTTAAGTCCGCCTAAAATCAAATTTATCTAATTTTAATTATTTTATTTTATTAATTTAATCATTTCAAATAAAATATTTATTTAAACTGAATACTTTCGTTAAAATTTTCTATTCATTCCAAAACATACAGAGTCGGCTTTGGAAATTGAAAAGTGTTTGGGATAATTGCATAGAGGTCTCCAAACATGGTCCAAAAACTTTAGTTTAAAAGTTAAAAATAATATTATGTGTATTAGCTAATGTATCATGACAAGAATGCATATAGAGAAAACAAAAATTTTAACGAAATGATTAATTTAAACAATTATTTTATTTGAAGTGACCAAATAGAAAAAGTTAAAGTAATTAAAATAGAACAAACCCTATTTTTAGAGTGACATTAAGTATAGTTTTTAAAAGTCGCTTGTGGAATAAAAATAGTACCCTTTTTCACAAAGTTCTAATCAAATGCACCGCTTATGTTACCCTTTTTCACATGTTTGGGCAATAACCTTTTATCTGTTGTGTTTTACTCTACAATGTCTTATGCGACATTGTAACTATCATCGATATACTTTAGAACTTTGTTTCTTTGTCCTCGTGAAGTGGCTTGATTTATCTCTTCAAGATTTGGAAGAGAAACAACACAGCAAGGGAGATGCGGTTGGTGTTCTTCTTCTTTTTATGTGCCTTAATTGTTCTCTTTTATGCTATATAAGACATTTCTATATTACGTTAAACAACGGTGAGTGCAAAGATGTTTACGCTACGCTTTTTACAAATAAATACTATTGTTCCTTGTTAAACAATTGAATAGTTTAGACAATTATTAGAAAGAATGCCTATTTGTGACACATGGAAGAGCTATGATTGAGATTGTTTGTTAGTATGGTTCAACCTCGCTACTAAAGTCACACATAATTGTTAAGCTCGGTTCCAAGCTTTTAGAACATTAGTTTTGTTTGATCATGAATCATGGTTATATTTTTTTAGCCTTAATGGCTATATATATTTTTATTTTTAACATCTTTGTTGTTTACCAAGTTAGTTGGTTTATCTTTTGCATCTTTGAGTTATACTTGAGTACTAATGTATGAGATTATACTAAGTTTTTCTTTTAATACTATTAGCATTTACCATACGCTTTTTACAATCCATATGATTTTATCTTTTGCACCTCGGTGTGGATGATAGATTGTAACTAGATTTATCGACCAAAGTGACGATGAATCGATCATTTGGTTTTTCATCCTTTAGATATTGAAGGTGCAACAGAGATTCAATCTTTTCAAGCTAGAAAAGCCAAGGCATAGCATTTCTTCAAGTGGCATGTTATTTAATGTTGCATTGAGTTGTTTACTTTTGTGCATTGAGTTGAATGTTAGTGGTATACATTTCATTAAATGTTAGTGTATTTTGATTGTTGGATCGATTTTTGTAGTGAATATTCAATCTTTATTTTAATTTTAATTTTATATTTTATATTTTTTTAGTTGTATTTAAAGCAAAATTCCTATCATTATTCACTGTAAATATTTATAAAAATATATTAATATTGAAATAATAAAAAATAGAAAAAAATTACATTATATGTGTCTATCTCAATCTTTTCTTTTTAAGGTTGCTTTAAATGGGTCTATCCCAACCTTTTTAAAAATTGTCTTAGGCAAGGTTTATCCCAACCATTTTAAGGTTGCCTTAGACGGGTCTATCCCAACCTTTTTTAGAGGTTGCCTTAAACATGATCTATCCCAATCTTTTTAAGGTTGCCTTAAACTGGTCTATTCTAACTTTTTTTAAAGGTTGCCTTAGATATAGTCTATCCCAACCTACTTAAGGTTGCCTTAGATAGGTCTATCTCAACCTTTTTTTATAGGTTGTCTTAGACAAGGTCTATCTCAACCTTTTTAAGGTTGCCTTATACGATTCTATCCCAACCGTTTTTAAAAGTTGCCTTAGACAAGAATTATACCAACCTTTTTAAGGTTGCCTTAAACAGGTCTATCACAACCTTTTTCAAAGGTTGGACTTGACTAGGTCTTTCTCAACCTTTTTTAAAGGTCGGTATTGACTAAACTTTTCACAACCCTTCAATAAGCGTCGGCTTATGTTGACTTATAGCGACGCTTTTTCAAAAGCGTCGCAATGCATATACCAACCCCACTATATACGACTATTTTGGAAGCGTCGGACGAAGCGTCGCAAAACCTATGACAACCTTTTTTGCGTCGTCTTATGTCAAAAAAAGTGTCGCTATAGGCCATTTTTGTTGTAGTGGATAATTTTGAGTTGTACAATTATACAAATTTTAATTAGTGTAAAATTATATTATCGTGAAATGTTAGGTGCGAGTTTAAATGTAGTGGGAGTCAATTATATTTTAAATTGGTCAATTATATTATTATGGTGAACTATGTTAATTTGATAATTTGTGTTAATATGACGAATTGTATTAATTTGCCAAAATGTGTAAGCTAAGATATTGCGTGTCCTATGCTACATAAAATATGCAAACTATGATTTATGTGAGCTATGATATGAATGATATGTGAACTATGATTATGAGTGCAATATATGTTCCAGGGAAGTTATATTATTTGCGAACCATGCTCTATTTCGAATTGTGAATTGCGAATTGTATTATATTGTGCGAGCTCTGCTTAATTGCGAGCCCTGAATATTGTGAATATGTTAAAAGAGATATGTTGCCATTGTGACCTTATGGGAACCATTGGATATAGTTTGCATGCCATCGGATTGTGAGTACTCACCCTTTTTATTGCGATGGACATTGTTTCCTGGAGGTTCATCGGAAAGATAAGAGAATGTCGAGCATAGCTCCATTCACTATAGATAGCGTGGTGTGTTTGGAGAGTGTGAGCATTTGTGCTACACTTATATCAGAGACAACGTAAGGCTCTTTTGGGTCAATATCGAAGTGTTATATGGAGATTAGTTTATCCAATGTGTGGTGATAGAGTCCCCTAATAATCACAAAAATGTCAATTTATCATTATTTGAAATATATGAGTTATGATAGAGTATGAACTATTATTTTGCAAGAACTGTTATTCAATATGACTGATATTTCATATGAACTATTATTTTGCATGAGCTGTCATTTGATATGAACTGTTATTTTATATGAACAAATGTTTGATGCAAATTGATAATTTATGTGATCTGCCCATTTTATGTGAATTACTTGTTATATGTGCACTGTTTATTTTATAAGAACTATTGTGTCGTGTGAGTTACTATTTTGTGTAGACTATAATAATATGTGAACTGTTATAGTATATGTTACCTTGAACCATTATAGGGTATCCTCCAAATCCATCTGCGCCAAGAATTGTCTGCATCTTTACTTGTCACAACGCGAATCTGGTGTTGGGATCTAACAATGAAATATCATACTTCATTGTCGCCATTACTGTGATCGAGAAATGTAACCTGGAAAGCTCTAATACTAGTTTGTTAAAACTAATGTTGATAATGACAATATAAAATGATTGCGAAGTAATAATGAAAGAAAAAAAATAAGAACATAGATTTTACAAGGAAACTCTTTCAGAAAAAAAAAAACCACGAGGAAAGGAGGAGATTCACTAATGTTAAAAATTGAATGATACAAAAGCAGTTTCGACTTCATCTATTTAAAGGTTGAAAAACCTTATTCTAATCAATGTCAAATAGAATAAGTGTAGTTCTATACAGATTCTACACAGATCCCCTTGTTTTAGCACTGTATTTTTTTAACAAGGATTTGGGTCACCCAACTCCAACAATGACCTAAATTGGTTTATTCGATGGAGCTGTCGATTTAAAGTTTTTCACCAAAAACATTAAATAAAAAAGCGATCAAAATTAAACCGAAAAAATTCAACTTTTTCTGATTAATTCTTCATGCTTAGATTAGCTAGGTGCCATACCTGAATTAGCAAGGGCGTAACTAGGGGGTTTGCAAGGGCCCTGGCCCCCTTTAAAATGAAAAATTTTCTATTTAGGCCCTTTCAAATTTTTAAAATTTTAAATTAGTAAAGGTAGAATTACACTTTACCCCTAAAAATAATAAAATTTTGATCTAATCCTTTAAAATTTATAAAGATATAGGCTATTAAAATGATGAAATTGTATTTTATTATCATAAAAATTACAATTTAATTTTAATCCCTAAAAGAATTTTTGACTTCGCCCCTATGAATTAGGCTCATGTTCATTCTTTCAACGCCAAGGGCATTCCTAGCTTTCCATAAACTAGCTTCTACAATCATGATTTTTTTTTTTTCTGAAAGATGTACCATAAGAAACTTAAATATTAGATTTTAGGGATAATATAATTTTTTAGTCCATAAATTTGGCAATTAGATTCATTTTGATATCTATATCTTTTACCCATTTTGGTCCTTGAATTTGACAACTAGATCTACCATTTTGGTCCATGAACTTGAATTTTATCAAAGTTTGATGATATGATCAATGTTATTGGAACATGACTGAATCAATTATTTGTAAAACAAATGCTAGTTGTTTGTGTATTCACTCATTAAAATTTGTGTTTTGTTTTAATTCAATCCCTGGATGGCATAATATAAGGTTTTTTACTTAGATAATACAAAAATAATATTTAAATATCAAAATGGTATTCAAATGCCATTATTTAGCAAAATAGTATGTTATGAACCGTGTCTAGGAGTGGAGGATTTGAAGATGGCAGCACCACCATTATTTATCAAGCTCGGATCATTATGGATTTAGGCTCAAATTGGCCTTGAGCTTTGATTATTTTAGGTTCAGGTTTTTTTTAAGCTTGAATAAGCGAACACAAATTTTTCGAGCTCGAATCATTATAAACTCGAGTTTATTATATTCCAGAGTATTGTAAGTCATTTGATAAAATTAGACACATGGTACAAAATTATTGGTCAATTGGTAAAACTAACAGTGTTATAAGGTACCACTTTGACTTAATGTTACCAACTTTAGATACCATATAAACTTGTCAAATTAAAATTTTTAAAAATTATTACAAGATAACTAATTTTGTGTTAGAGCATATAAATTTAAAATTTTTTAAAGCAAAATAATAAAAAATACTTCAATATGATAAACTTAAATCATTAATTAACTTATTTAGATATCCAAAATTAGTATTCAAGTTTCTTTATATATTTTTAGAATTTTTTGAAAATTTTAGAATTTTTTAAAAATATAAATTTTGGAATTTTTATAAATATTTTAAATTTTAAAATTTATTTTGAATTTTGAAAATAATTTTGATTTTTTTTTGTAATTTTGTTGAGAGAGACCAATTTGATCATTTCCAAACTTGATGACATTAAAAGGGTATTTACCCCAATCATTATTCTAAGTATTCGAGTTATTTGAATTATAAAATTCAATTTGATTCGAACTCGAAATTGAATTACTTATTTGACTTTACTCAAATAATTGAACAATACAATTCAATTAATTTGAAATTCAATTTTTTTCAATTTTTAGAACCAAATCGAGTGAGAAACCTTTATATATATTAACCCTTAAATTAATTATATTAAAATTTAAAACTCAAATTAGAAAAAAAACTCTACCGATTAAATTATTTCAAGTCATGTAATGATTTGATTGATATAAATAAACATATAATTATTACATCAATTGCCTCAAACAAATAACTAGAAATATTTTTTCTTTTAGGCTTTGATGACTATTTTTTCGTTTCATAACTTAAGTCTTAAATTCTAAATCAATAGACTTCAATCTCAAATTCGAGTTTGGTGATCAACTTTAATCTAACCCAACCTTATATTTCCTTTTAAATTTTCAAAATGCAATGATGGAATCATTTATGTGTAAATCACATTTTTTAAAAATAATTTATTATTAAAAAGCATAGTTTGGAAATTGGAAGGAATGGGAGTGAAAATGAAGGAATATATTAGAGGGACAATAATGGTAGATCATCTTTAGATGTCTCCCTTTCTCCATGCATAAAGCAAATAATAATAAATAACTACTATAATAATTTAATACAAAAGAAATTTTTTAAAAGAAAACTAGGAAAGAATTGCCTCTTTATGGAGATCCCAACCTTTGCAGCCCAAAATCAAATATTTAGATATAATTTCCTAAAAAAAACAAAGCCAAAATAACCAAGAAGGTTAAAATGACCCGCATCCATGGCAGCCTCTTTTGCTTACCCCGATTTCGAATAGGAGGGGGAATAGATGTTACTTTGGTTTGTTTCACCAACTTTGATGCCTTTTGAGGCCTTTCCGTAGTAGCCGCAATGGGTTTCTCTTTGTTTTCGATTTCTTTCGCAGTTTCAGCAAGAGTTTCAGAAGTCGAACGAGAAGGTTGAGCTTCGTCTTCAATGCCCGTGTCAGCGGCTGTTGCAACGGCTTTTTGGTTTTGCTTCTTCTTTGCCCTCTTTTCTCGTTTCTGAAGAAAGAAAAATATAAGGAAACAACCAAAAAATGTTGATACTTAAGGAATATGTGACTAAACAGAAAATAAACTAGGGATAAGTTTAAGAGAGTTAACCTTTTCTTTCTTTTCAGCTTCTTTTGCAGCTCGGTTAGCCTCTCTAGCTTCGTCCTTCTCTGCCTTTCGCCTCTTCCTTTCTAGTGCTTCCTTAGCTTTAGTTATCTCCTCCAACCGGCGTTGCTCCTTTAATCTAGCCGCTTCCTCTTCCTTTCTCAATTCCTCTGCCTTTCTGTCCGATTCCTCCTCCTCCTCTGTTCTCTTCGGCTTCTCTTCTTCAGCCTCTTTAATTTTATCCCCATTAGAAGCAGTTGTTGAAACACTTTCTGGAGGAGCAGATTTCATAAACTTCTTTTCCTCCACAAGCTTTTCCGCAAGTACCTTTTCAGCTTTTGCCGCCGCCACTAACTCTTGTGTTCGATCTTCCAAAGTTAAGCCGGACATTGTATGATCCACGACCGCTCTTCCATTTAGTGCTCGAGGAATTACAGGAGGCACTTCACCAGGACCAAGTGCACGGCCATCTAATGTCCTCAGTCTCCAAAGTGTGCTCCTTTCATTGCATCTAACATATTCTTTTCGGAATTCATCGTTGTTATTCCATAAGTCCATAAATTTCTCCACCTGAACCATCGACTGTTTAGATCAAATATTGTACAATTTTTTTTTCGAAGAAATAAGACAAATGCACGACCTCACCTGGTTATTACAAAAATTTTGGAGTGCTACTTTATCCCCTTTCGAAGCCAACTCATTTGCTTTATTTAAATCATCCTTGTACTGCCAAAAGTGTTTGCTCTGCAAAATTCAAACAAGAGTAGCGTCGGCATAACCTTATCTCAGTTAATCAGTTTCGAAGAGCAATGTATGCAATCAGAACCAGAACGAAAATGCAGGTTTGTCTATGAGTCTCGGATATGATTACGTGTCCAACACGATTATGTTCATTCACTCTAAGCTTACATAATTTAAAAGTACCTTCTCATATGATTGTTTCTTCAAGCTTTGCAACTGCACATACGCTTCTTGTTGGATGTCATTTGCAGCTTTGAACTGGTACTGCAATTCGCTTAGCTTTTCGGTTTCCTCATAATATTTTCTCTTAGCTGCCTTAGTGATCGCCTCAGCGTTTTTGAGGTTGGCTTTCAATTGGTCAGCTTCCTTCTTTAAAGACTGTAGAAACAGAAGAATCAAATAAGGAACCAAATATACTAGTCGAATGTCAAAAGCTAACAACGCAGATGTATATATAATACCTTCAGACGCTCTTTCCGGTCCAAACCTTGTTGATTTTCGTCCTGTCTACTCATGGTAGATGACAGCTTTTCACGAGTTTGCTTTAATTGCTTGATATCACTAATAAATTTCTTTTCATCCTTTAGTGGTAGAGTTTCGTGTTGTATTGTCCATTCCATATTTCGTATCTGCATACAAAGTATATAATTAGAACAAATAATCACATCATTCTCTTCCATAAAAGACTAAAAACAGGTTACCTTGACATCAACATCTTCAATATCCATCACGGATTGCATCGACTCTATTTCCCAACATTTGGACCTATGCAAGTCTCGAGCCTTTCGTTCTTGAGATACAGCAGCATTAAAATCATTGCCATATTCCTTACAAGTAACCCTCGTGCTTTGCATATTGTTTCGAATCCCATCTCGAATTCGACTTTTCTCATCAACCTTAATTTGAGCAAGTCTAATCTTTACTTTTAAACTTTCGTCATTGTTTCTCGGGACCCTGATCATGTAGTTGAGCGGTGTTTTCCTTTCAGCCTCATCGTCGAAACTACCAAACTCAATACCTCCGTTTGTGAGGCCACAAGTTCTCTCTGCAGGATTAATTGCTACAACCGATATAGAATCAGAACTAACATTTGTTTCCGATTTCAAACCCGAAACCACGTCCAAAGACTTATCAACCAGTTGCGAAGCTATCTCCGAATCGGCCAGATTAACATTATATTGATTACTTTGAACATGAACTGAAAACGATATACTACCAACAACGAAAATTGCTTCAGTTTCAACTGTTGTAGAAGACTTACTAGAATCACTGTCGGTTCTGATTTCTATATGTGTAGCATCATCATCCGTAGCAACTGAATCAATAACTATGGAATTAACATCAGTTTCAACCAAACAATCAACTTTACCATCACTCTGTTTAAGACTGGAATCAATAATAATTATGGAACTTTCCGAAACACTGTCACTTTTTTCAACACTGGAATCAATAACAACAGCAGCTTCCTGAACAGTTTGTTTAGCCAAACAATCATCTCCATCCCCTGATTTTTCTTCAACATACCCTCCCTTTTCTTCAAGAGGTTTCTCCCCCTCCTGCTGATTCATAGTAATAGTAACCGAATCAGATTCTGATTTCGCTTCATGGTCTTCTTCGACAATGCAATTGTAAGCCGATTCCACTACAACTCCATTAACGAAGTCGCTTCCATTTAAGTTAACATAACCATCCGTGCTACCGGAGCCATCCTTAACGCTACTCATGTTGGTGCCATTGAGAAGATATCTCGTTTCATTCCTTTCCTCAGCTTCAACACCCACCTCCTGCTGATGCATAGTAATAGTAACCGAATCAGATTCGGATTTCACTTCGTGTTCTTCTTCGACAACGCAATTGCCATCCGATTCCACTACAACTCCATTAACAGAGTTGTTTCCATTAACATCAACATCCGAGCTGCCGGAGCCAACCTTAACGCAACTCACTTTGGCGCTATTAAGAAGATATCTCTTTTCACTGTCTTTCTCAGCTACAACATCCACCTCCCCGGCTACATGCAACACCGTCAACTCCGCTTTCGTCATATTCGCTCTATGTTAGAATCAAAACTCAAAACTAAGGAAATCAAAACACAATGCTGCAGAATACCCGGAAAAGGTAGAGCACAAATTTGTTTAACAGTAATAATTGATATTCATCTATCATATTATATAGAAGTAGAAAGAGAAAAGCAGAACAAGTCTTTGACTTTATATCAAATTCTTAAAAGAAATTTTTATTATTATTTACAGAAATTAAATTTTTATTAAATTTTAACTCAAATTAAAATTATAAAAATAATTTTTTATTTTATAATTTTAAATCCTAATGCAAATAATTTAACACTTTAAGTGTTATTCGGAAATTTAACAAAAATGGCTCGTGTTATGTGTAGAATACTTAAAGTTACCAAATGCATCCCAACAATTATAATATTAAAATGATTAAACTATAAAATAGTCCATTATTGTTGTTTAAATTTACGATTACTTATGTTTCAATTATTACGATTTGAACACTAACATTACGACTTATGACAATTTAGGGTCTGTTTAGTCTTGCTTTTAAGATACACTTTCGAGACAAAAACATTCATAAATAAACTGCTTCTTGAGAGAAAAAAATGTTTCTCCCAAACCAAAAATTTGGCCAAAAACACTTTTTTTAAAAGTTGAAAATTTTAGTAATTGATACATAATTTTGGTAATTTTTTATCTTGAACTCTAACCTCTAAATCAAACTCAAATCTCAAACCCTAAACTCAAGATTTAGATTTGGGATTCAAGATTCAGTTCGAGGTTTTAGGTTTTAGATTCATGGTTCGAGGGTTTAGGGTTCGTGTTTGAGATTTGAGGTAAAAGGTTTAGGGTTTAAGATTTGATGTTTATGGTTTAGGATTCGATGTGTAAGTTTCAGGGTTCGAGGTTTAGGGTTCTTCAAGGTTCAAGGTAAAAAATTACTAAAATTATATATCAATGGCATGGAATAAATTACTAAAATATTATTAAATGATTGAAAACGAACTATGGATGACGTGGTTGGAAGGGTCTATAAAATAATTCTCAATAACTTGGCCCCAACATTCAACGAGTCACATGTGATTTTTGTTATACTTTTAATGGAGGATAATGCACAATGGCCAAATTATTATAAATCGATAATATTAGTGATTAAATTATAATATTTGAAACATATGTGACCAAAATATAAACTTAAACAAACATAAAAATTATTTTATAGTTTATCATATTAAAATAATATAATATGTGTATCCTAGGCATTCAAATTTATTTACAATAATATAATTTAGAAATAATTTTATTTATATAATAATATTAAATTTTTAAATTCATTGTTATTCTTTTGCAATTTTGAAAAGGTAAATCTTTATTTAAAAATCTATAAACCTTTTGTCGGTATTTAAATAATAATAATACTTTTATATTAAAATTATTTTTAAATCGATTGAATCTTTTAAATTGATACGTACATTATTATTAATATAGAAAAATATAGATTCAAGACGGTAAAATAAACTATTCAATGTGATTTGCATGTAATAAGACTACCCATAAAAGCGAATGGGCTGCCTTCTTGGCCTATGGATATACCCAACTATAAGATAATTGTTAAAACGCAGTACACAATATTAAGTAGTACAAAATTAAACAACTAAACTCCGAGTCGTCAACAATATATCGATTCAATGTATGTACGACCGACGCGCAACTCAACAATGATGTGATCGTAATGATTAGATTTCAGCCACAACAAGGCCCCCTGGATGGCGAACGCCTCAGCTAACCGAGGGCTAAATGTCACCCTCTCAAATGCCAAATGATCTTTTATCAAATCACCACGACTGTCTCGAAGAACCAGCCCTATCCGAACTGTCAGTTCATCTACAAAAACAGAAACAACAACATTACATTTGAACAGCCCAGAAATAGGTGGTTGCCACCTTGGAGCCTTCGACAGTCCCCCTCTCATCCCGACCTTGCCCCCATCCTCCGACCCCGAGGTCGACTACCCTTTTCCCAATTATTGGTAGATAATATTATTGTATTAGAACTAAATCTTTATATTATTGGCTGAATATTAAGTGATCATCTATTCTTCCCACACGTAGGTAGCTTCAGCTATTTAGCTTGGACAGCATCTAAACTTATTTATTATTATAATCTTAATTTCAGCTGATAAAGTAGTGTCGCTTTGGCCGAGTGGTTAAGGCGTGTGCCTGCTAAGTACATGGGATTTTCCCGCGAGAGTTCGAATCTCTCAGGCGACGATTACTATTTTTCGTTAAATATGTTTTTAGTCCTTATTTTATTTTTGGATAAATTACATTAAAAGGTCATTGAATTATTAATAAGTTTATATTCTTGTTATTTAATTTTAAAAATTACAAAATAGTCATTGGACGATTAAGTTTTTTTTTTAAAAGTTCGACTAGCGAGCCACAAGCGACGATTCAGCGATTGATACGGTAGATTAGTATCCATTGACAAGTAGAAGAACATACATTATATTCAACTCATTCAATCTCTTGCCTCTAATCCATTTTCACAGAAAATTGGAACTCTTTATTTTGATTTAAAACCATATCCTCAAAGCACTTTAGATATTTTCTCTCTCTCGTTCCTAAGTATTTTCTTTAGATTTTGTTGTTCCTCCTCTTGTTCTTGTAACCAAAATTTTTTGTTGAATATTGAGAATACGCTATAAGCGAAATTTTCTTAAGGATAATGTCCAACGCGTCTAAAGCTTAACTCTTATATTTTCTACTTTTCCTTGAAGTTTAACAAGAATGAATTCGTGTCTATGAGTGATTTCATCTAGGAAAAACTTGACACTTAAAACTACATATTGTGTGACTCACTTCTCTTTCCTAGGAATCTACCTGGTGCACAAATTCTCCAACTTATGTATCATATTAATAGAAAGTATCATGGCAAACATTTTTTTTTAGACAACTGTGTTACATTAGGGACTCTTTGGACGCCGTAAAGTAGTAATTGGATAAAAGAGTAATCACTAAGGAAGTAATTACACCCTCTTGCAATTTTAAGAAATTATAATTTTCTAGACGTGCTTAGCTAATAGAGTGTAATTACATCATAATTCTCTATGTCATGTTTGATAGAATAAATTGTAATTACACAACTACATAACTTTTAAATTAAAATATAAATATATTACTGTAGCGACCTAAAATTTGCTTGGGCGCTAATTGAGGAAAATTGTTTAAAAATTTGAAAGCAGAGTTTCAATTTTATTTAAAAAAAAAGAGTCGCCACCGATCCTTTTTTCTAGGTGTGATCGGACACCTAATAAATCATCTTTTTAAAGAAAAATCATTTTTTTTGAATTTTCTTAAAAAAGGGCCGGGTTTAAGTCTGCGTCAAAATTAAAGAGAAAAATATAGGGTTCGGGAGTCGGTTACGCGCGAGGAAGGTATTAGCACCCTCGTGACGCCCAAAATTAGTATCTCGTTAAACGCGCGTTGTCTTAATTTTAAAAAATACAAGTTCAATTTAATATTTAATCGTGATCCGATTGAGACACGAAAATTTTTTTTAAAAAAAAAAAAGAGAATTTTAAGACTCGAAAATTTTTTTTTTAAAACCCGAGAATTTTTGAAAACACGAAAATTTTTTAAAACCCGAAAATTTTGAAAACACGAAATTTTGGAAATAAGAAAACTTTGAAAACACGAGAATTTTTTTTATAGGAAATTTTTTTGAAAACACGAAATTTTTGAAAACACGAAATTTTTTTTTAAACCCGAAAATTTTAAAACACGAAATTTTAGAAATCTGAAAACTTTGAAAACACGAGAATTTTTGAAAACACGAAATTTTTGAAAACACGGAAATTTTTAAAACATGGAAATTTTGAAAATAAGAAAAATTTTTGAAACATGAGATTTTGAAAATCTGAAATTTTGAACACGAATTTTTGAAAACACTAAAATTTTAAAATACAATTTTTTTTGAAAACACGAAATTTTTGAAAACACGGAAATTTTAAAACACAAGAAAAATTTTTTTTAAAGAAAAACATGAAATTTTTGAAAACTCGAAAATTTTGAAACGCGAAATTTTTTTTAAAACACGATTTTTTAAATCGACAACTTTAAAAATACGAGAATTTCTTTTTTGAAACACGAAATTTTGAAAATATGAAAATTTTAAAATCTGAATTTTTTTTGAAAAGACGAAAACTTTTAAAACACGAGAATTTTGAAATCTGAAAATTTTTGAAAACACGAAATTTTTTTATAACACGAAAATTTGAAAATACGACAATTTTTTGAAAACACAAAAAGTTTTGAAACTCGAAATTTTATTTTATTTTTTGTTTTTTTATTTTTTAAAAGGGCGTATCGTATTTAACACGAACCGATGATATTCACCCAACATAGCGATGAAATCAACGACAAGTGTTAAACCGATTCGTTGCCTTATTTATGAAAAAATTATCAAAATAAAAGTAAAAAAATACAAATAAAATGCTAAAATATTAATAATATTAAAACGAGATGTAATAAAAAATATATAAATAAAATTAAAAGTGAGTAAAAAAGAAAATTACCGAAAATCAAAAATACGGGCTTGATCGAATGATTTGAGCGTCTCGTTTTTTTTTTCTTTTCCCTTTTTTCTTTCTTTTTTCTTCTTTCTTTTCTTTCTTTTTTTTCCTTTCTTTTTTCTTTTTTCTTCTTTTTCTTCTTCTTTTTCTTTGGGCTGCTGCCTTTTGGGCTGAGGCCTGCTGCTGTTGGGTTGGCTGCTGGGCGCGGGTCACAGGTCAGACCCTGGTCGGGCTGGGTTGGCCTGATTGTAAAAAATTATTTTATTATTTTTTCTTTTCTTTTCTCTTTTCTTTTCTCCTTTCTCCTTTTTTTTTTTTTTTTTCTTTCTTCTTCCTTCTTTCTTCTTCTTCTCCCTCTTCTTCTTCTTCTTCTTCTTCTCCTCTTAGCCTTGCCAATCCACTCCTCCGTCTCCTCCGGTGATCGCCTTCTCTCTCCTCTTCTCTTCTTCTTCTCTCTCTTCTTTTCTCCTTTTTCTTCTTTTTCTTTCTTTTTTGGTGGTTTTTGTGAACATGGGGTTTTGATTTTTGGGGAAAAATCCCTTTTATAGCGTTTTGTGCAGTAGCATGTGGCTAGGGGTATGGGAGGCCATCCCTTAGGGTGGTGGCCTAAAAATCGAGGGTGGGTCTGTGAAATCCACCGGATTTTGGAGATTTTCCGATGAAGGACCAGATTGCAAACGCAGATAAAATTGTTGGGGCGAAGTGTAATTTTAAGAAAGATAAGGGTAAAATGTAATTTAGAAAAGTTTTGGGGCCAAAATGTAATTTTAAGAAAGTTTAGGGGTTAAAATGTAATTTTTTAATTTTTTAAAATTTTTTTAAATTTTTTAAATAAACCCATAATTAATCCGGACAAAATTTAGTGCTTATAATGCCCTCTTTGCTCATCATTTGTGAAGCAGGGATAGAGCAAAGACTTAAAAGCTAAATTTTGTTCGATGTCCAATATTTATTCTTTATTGAAAAATAGAAATCGAAAATAGCTCGACATGTGACACTGAGCTCAACTCACTTCTCGATATGAGTTGATCTTTGAAAACAAAATTAAAAATACCTCAACAGTGACTTGAGGCTCAACTCACCTCTCGTGAATGTGAATTGATTTTGAAAAGCAAATTAAAAATACCTCGGCGTGTGACCCGAGGCTCAACCCACCTCTCGCATTATGAGTTGATTTTTGAAAACAGAATTGAAAATACCTCAACAGACTGAGGCTCAACTCACCTCTCATAATATGAGTTGATTTTTTTGAAAAACGAAAATTGAAAAATACCTCGGCGTGTGACCCGAGGCTCAACTCACTTCTCGCAATATGAGTTGATTTTGAAAAAACGAAAAAAAATACCTCAGCGTGTGACCTGAGGCTCAACTCACCTCTCGCAATATGAGTTGATTTTTTGAAAAGCGAAATTGAAAAACACCTCGTGTGACTCGAGGCTCAACTCACCTCTCAATATGAGTTGATTTTGAAAAACGAAATTGAAAAATACCTCGGCGTGTGACCGAGGCTCAACTCACCTCTCGCAATATGAGTTGATTTTTGACAAATGAATTGAAAATACCTCAGCGTGTGACCTGAGGCTCAACCCACCTCTCGCATTATGAGTTGATTTTTGAAAAATAGAAATTGAAATAATTTTTAAAAAGTATCAAAATTTCAAAACATATCATCTGGTGGAACTCGAATGTCTTCCTTGTCCTTGGTTGATGCATACTATCATCAAAACCTTTTGCTTTATTGGAATACCTGTATATGTCATGCATGATATTATCATGATATGCACATGTTTGGTCTTAAATGCTTTTATGCCTACATGATTATGCCATACGCATTGGGCTTGTTTGCCGTATATCTCTTTTAGTTACGACTCTCATGATGACTGCATTCATTGCTTGATTCTTGATTTCCTTTCGTGTTTTGTACCCATCCTCGAGTAATCTGCGTTTCTCGTGTATCACCCTTTTGCCCCTTGTTGAACTTTGTCCTTGCTTTGAGGCTCTTGTACTTACCAAATTCTCATCCAGGTAATACTCAACATTCCTTTTGTTTAGAGTATGTCCTTTCACTATTTATCATTTAGACGAACCACACATGAGATGCATGAAAATAGGAAAGTAGGTACGAAAGAATACCTCACATTCATATTTATTCCAAAAGCAATAAGCAAAGAAAATTGACAAGGAAAAGCTTAATAAAGAAAACATTATAAAGAAAGGAAAGCAAATTCAATTGTCACAAATGCTCTAGATATTCAGCATGAACTTCTCCACATTTCTTCATCCGGATCTCTTGAGCACGGCTTCTTGTGTAGAAGATTTCGAGCTTTCGGATCGCTTCAAATATTGTAATCTCGCCACATGACTTCCGTTCAAACCGTCTTGCTCCTTTTGTGCGAACCTCCTTCATTAGGGCGCTCTTTCGGTTTTCATCCTAATCTTTTTGTTTATCAAGGCGCCTTTCGAGTTTTCATCTTGATCTTTTTTTTTATCAAGACGCCTTTTCGGTTTTCATCTTGATCTTTTCTTTTTTTCCTTTTTTATTATTATCAAGACGCCTCTTTTCGGGTTTTCATCTTGATCTTTTTTCTTCTTTTTTTTTAGGCATAGTACTTTTCACGGTATCGAGTTCACCGGATTAGGTAACTCCTTCCCATCCATCTCGGTGAGAATCAAAGCTCACGCCAGAAAGCCTTCTTTACGACGTCGGCCTTCCCAATTTGATGCCCATTTTCCTCGAAAATCTTCTTGTATTGGGAGAATCTTTCTCGATCTGAGTTCCCCTCGCGGAATTCTCTTGGCCGCACCTTCTTATCATGAGCCGTGATCATTCTCTTACGGTACATCATCCATGATGATTGCCTTCAAGCGTTTTTCTTCGATAAGATTTAGCTGATCATATCGAGCTTGAACCCATTCGATTCTTCTAGTTTCGACTCCATTAAGACTCGTGAGAGGGATCTCAACTTCAATGGGTAGCACTTCCATTCCATAGACCGGGGAGAAAGGAGTTGCTCCGTAGATGTCCGCATGACAGATGTGCGATATGCATACAAAGCGAATGGTAGCTTCGTGCCAATCTTTATATGTCTCGGTCATTTTCCCAATAATCCTCTTAATATTTTTGTTAGCCACTTCTACTGCTCCGTTCATCTTTGGGCGATAGGGTGAGAAATTATGATGCTTTATTTGAAACTGCTCGCATACTTCTTTCATCATCTTGTTGTTCAGATTTAAAGCGTTATCTGAAATTATTCTCTCAGGCAAACCGTATCGACATATGATTTCTTTTTTTAAGAACCTGCAAACTGCAATCTTCGTCACATTAGCAAATGAAGCGGCTTCTACCCATTTTGTGAAGTAATCTATAACCACAAAAATGAACCGGTGGCCATTAGAAGCTTTTGGAGAAATTGGCCCTATAACATCCATGCCCCACATAGAAAAAGGCCACGGAGAAGTCATGACATGAAGGGGCGAAGGGGCTGCATGAATTTTATCACCGTAAATTTGACATTTGTGGCACCTTCGTGCGTAACTAATGCAGTCGCTTTCCATCGTCAGCCAGTAATAACCGAGTCTCATAATCTGCCTGGCCATAGTGAAACCATTGGCATGCGTCCCACAAATTCCTTCATGGACATCTTCAAGTATTTTTCGGCTTTAATGAATCCACGCATCTCAGGAGCACTTGATCTTTTCCTCTTTTGTACAGGATATCCCCATCAAGGACAAATCCCACCGCCATTCTTCTGATTGTTCTTTTGTCGTTCTCATTTGCTTGCTCTGGATACCTTTGATTCTTGACATATTCTAAGATATCATGGAACCACGGCCGCCATCCGCTCTCTTTTTCAATGCTAAAACAATATGCAGGGACCTCATATATACTCATTTAGAGAGGCATTATTTCGTTTCTCTGTTTGCTTTAAACATTGAAGCCGAGGTGGCTAAGGCATCACCAATTGGTTTTCTTCTCGTGGGAAGTAGTTAAAAGTCACTTCTTTGAATTCTTTGACCAACTCATACGAGATCGCGATATTTGATCAATTTAGAATCTCTCACTTCCCAATCTCCACGAATTTGGTAAATCACCAACGCCGAGTCCCCATATACTTCTAAGATTTTGATGCTTTGTTCAATAACTGCACAAAGGCCCATGATGCAAGCCTCATATTCTGCTACATTATTGGTACAGAAGAAATTTAATCTGGCCGTGAGTGGATAATGGTTCCTTTCTGGTGACACTAAGACTGCTCCAATCCCATGCCCCAATGCATTCGATGCACCATCAAAGCTCATCTTCCATGCTTTCTCTTTTGATGACTCACACTTTTTTCCGCAATGCATATCAAATCCTCGTCTGGAAATCAAATCTCAAAGGCTCATATTCCTCCGTGGCTTGAGTTGCTAAGAAGTCGGCTATTCGCTCCCTTTATCGACTTTTGACTCACATATACAATGTCGTACTCGATAGTAGGATCGCCATCGTGCCATTCTTCCCGAAAGTGTAGGTGATTCCATCATGTATTTTATTGGGTCCAACTTTGAAATTAACCACGTCGTATGATACAACATATATTATGCGAGCCTTGAACTACCTGACAAAGCACAATGAATTTTTCAATTGACGGTACTTTGCTTCATATTCGTGAATTTCTTCGAGGTAGTAGATCGCCCTTTCTCTTTTCCCGACTCATCATGTTGCCCCGAAGACGCAACCCATTGAGTTTTCGAATACAGCCTAGATATAATATTAACGGTCTTAGAGAGTTGGCGGTACTAGCACCGAGGTTAAACAAATCTTGTTTTATCTTATCAAAAGCCACTTGGCACTCATCGCTCCACTCTCTCGGATTATGTTTTCAAGGAGTCGAAAAATTGGGTCACACCGGTTGGTAAGTTGAGCAATGAATCGAGCGATGTAGTTCAACCTCCCTAAAATCCTTTGACTTCTTTTTGTGTCTGCGAGGTGGTAATTCTTGTATGGCTTTTATCTTATCCTGGATCAACCTCAATACCTCTCTCACTAACAATGAAGCCGAGTAATTTTCCTGAGGTAGCTCCGAAAGTACACTTGGCTGGATTAAGCTTCATCTGGAACTTCCTTAGTCTTTCGAACAATTTCTTGAGGTTCCCAATATGCTCTCTTTCCCCCCGAGATTTGGCAATCATATCATCAACGTACACTTCTATCTCTTTGTGCATCATGTCATGGAATAGCATCACCATTGCCTCTCGATATGTTGCCCCAGCATTCTTTAATCCGAACGGCATCACCTTGTAGCAAAATGTTCCCCACATTGTTACGAAGGTAGTTTTCTCCATATCCTCGGGAGCCATCTTTATCTGATTATAACCCAAAATCCATCCATAAAAGAAAACAATGAATGTTTTGCTGTGTTATCTACCAACGTATCGATGTGTGGCAAGGAAAAATTATCTTTAGGACTTGCTCGATTCAGATCGCGATAATCCACGCACATTCGTACCTTACCGTCTTTCTTGATCTTTGGGACTATGTTAGCTACCCATTCGGGTATTTAGAGACTTGTAAAAGCCGACATCAAATTGTTTCTTGACTTCTTCTTTTATCTTTAACACATTTCGGTCTCATTCGTCTTAGCTTCATTGAATGTGTTTGCATTCGGTTTCAGTGGAGTCTATGGACCACTACATCCTCGTTCAACCTCGGCATGTCTTGATACGACCATGCAAATACATCTTTATACTCACAAAGCAAGGCGATCAAATCATGTTTAGTGTTATCTGAAATGGAGGTCCCAATCTTCACTTCTTGCCTCTTTTCTTCATTTCCCAAGTTCACTGCCTCAATGAGATTCTTGATGGGGTAGGATCTGCTTATCTTCTCGTTCTATCATTCTTTGTAAGTCGAGAGGCGAGACATAATCTTCAAGATTTTCCTCGACTTGAATTCTCCTAAACAAATAGCTTTCTCAAAATCGATTTCGGGACTTATACAGGATTGTTCATGTCGTTGGTATCTAAGCACTGAAAGGTGAATGGAAAAGAAAACTATAGAGGAGTATCAAAGGATTGGAACCAACAAGTATATGTTATGGCATGATATGAGATATATGTAAGGATAGGTCATGAGAAGGAGAATAATTATGAAGTTAATGAGAATGAAACGATTATGACAAAATGCATCTCCATTAATGTTCATTTAAATAATAAAGAGCGAACATAAGCTCTTACAAAAGAATCCCACTATTACTTAGGGGCACACAAAAGGAGAGTTAACATTGAGCATTACTCCGAGAGGACTTAGAAACTACAAGAAGATCCACAAGCGGTCAATTGTTCAAAATGAATCCGGGAGGACAAGGCGTATCATTGAAACATCTTCAATTGCATCATCTCCTTTGTCAATAACATTTATCTTGACGTTCAAGACCCCTTTCAATCAATAATGACATGCTTCGTGAATTATCTCGTCCGGGTACATCATTCCTGCAGATGTAAATGTTTTTGACAAAGGAGGATCGCCATGGGCTCCCATCCTAATTCCTGGCCTGAGGCTCTTGCAATCCTCCTTTCTTGATCTTTCTGTAACTGTTTTCTTCTTTGTCGTCCTATTTCGAGAGAATAACACCTCCCGCTGCGGGTGAAGTGTCCTACTCTACTAATATCTCCAATCACAGCCTTTAACTTTTCACCTTCGGGTACGAAAATATTAACATCATATTTCCATGGTACTGCCTTATTGTCCTTGTAAGGAAAAGGAGATGGCACTTTAATCACCACATTTGGTTTGACTTCCTTCTTCTTGGCCTCGTAATAAATCACCAGAGGCCGATCAGCACTATAAGGGATAGTTGATGGTTGATTATCAGAGGCGCATATTTCCTTTTCCTCGGCCTCATCCATTTTATCAAAGATCTTGACCTCATTGTTATCCATCATGTCCTGAAGTAATTTTCTGAATCCCTCACAAGACTGGATGTCATGCCCTTCCATACCGTGAAAATCACAAAAACATTGACTCTTTGTGTTTCTTTCTTTGAAAATTTTGTTGGGATAACAAAACGGCCCCTTTTTAACCATTACCTCCCAAACCTTCCGCATAGGTGTCTTTATTTCAGAAACATAACTTTTAGCTTATCGCATGTCTTCTTTTGTCACCGCGTTCACGTTCCCTTCAGTATGGTTAGGGAGCGGATTTTCAGTCACATTACTAGTGCCATCAAATCGTAAAATCCCTGCATCAATAAGACCTTGAACCCTTCTTTTAAAGCCTAGACAATTTTCTATAGAATGCCCCTGGTTTCCAGCATGGTATATGCAACTAGCATTAGGATCGTACCATTTTAGGTATGGAGGCTTCAAGGGTGTCATATAATGTGGGGATATTAATTGTTTTTCCAATAACTTCGGGCACAGCTCTCCGTATGATACGGGAATAGGGGTGAATTGAGGTTTTTCAGGATTGGGTCTTGTCAGTTTTTGTTCATTTTTGGGTTGGCTTTAAGCAGGCATGGTATTTGGTGGGAACATGGTAAATGGTCTTTGGTTATTTGTGGCATAAACGGGGTAAGAAGGAGGTGTTTGATAGTAAGGGCTTTGGGGAGGAAAATAGAAGTTTGAAGGTGGGTAATATCGGGTCGTAATTGGGTTGGGTATGGGTTGGAAGTGTAGTGTCTCTCGCTTCCCACCATATGGGCTTCTCTTTTTTCTTTATAGGTGCTTGCCCTTTTGAACCCTCGAGCCTTCCATCCTTCCACTCTTGATAGCATTTTCTATAAGTTCCCGGATATTACAATATCTGCGAAATCCTTCGTGGCGCTTCCTACCAATTTGTCGTGAGAGCGCTTTCAAAGTGTTGATGAAGAGGATCATATCTCTGCTTTTTGTTAATGGGGGTTCTACTTGGGCGAGATATCCCTCCACCTTTGGCGTATTGTCTAAAAGTCTCTGTCGGCTTTTTTTCCATCATCTGCAGAGTTAATCGATCAGGCACCATGTCAGATACATGCTTGTATTGTTCACAAAATGCTGATGCTAAGTCTTTCCATGATCGAATCTTTTCTCTACTGAGTTGATTATACCATCGGCGGGCCGATCCGATCAAGCCGTCTTGAAAATGTGTATTAGTAATTTATCCTCATTTAAGTAACCATCATCTTTCGACAAAACATGATAAGATCGCTTTGGACATCTCGTTCCATCAAAATCTGGTACTTTAAATTTGGAGGCGTAACTAGATCGGGCACCAAATCGAGCTCTTTAGCACTTCGGTCTGAGAGAAGGCTTCAGTACCTTCTATCGCCTTAAGCCTTTCTTCCAGACTCCTATACTTATCTTGAACATCATGATCATCCATTTTCAACCTGACTATTTCTACCGGATCATCCGAATCCGGAACAATCGGGTCAGCAGGATTAGCTCCGGGGTTTGATACGAATATACCTTGCCCTAGATGAGTAGGTGGCGCAGGTCGTTGCTCTAGGCCTGCAGGCTCCCCTTGAGGATGTCCTCTTTGCATTGCATGGACGTGAGGTGGAGTGAATCCTGGAGGATAAAGCGGATCCTGATTAACTCTTGACTGGGGCTCTGTGATGTCAGGGCTCTGCATGGGTCCTTTTCCTTTGACCAAAGCTGTCATCATCTCCATCATTTTGGCCATTTGATCTCTTTGCTCGAGCGATTCCTCTCGAGATCTCACCATCAGATCTCTTGCTTCCTGTTGTGACTTAGCCAACTGCTCTTGCAACTCTCTTTGGGTCCTTTCCATCCTTTCAATTCTTTCGTTGAGTTCAGCATCCATAGTTCTAGCTCTTAGACGTGTCCTATAAGAATGTCGTGATTCCGTTCGTAGGTATGGCCATGGATTATACTAGTTTGACCTCGATGAATGATTAGAGTGATATGCATATGTAATGAATGGATGAATGAATAAATGACAAATGGATGTTAATTATGAATAAATATGCAAAAATTTGGTGTTGATTTCAAGATAGCCCCATATTTAGGCATTTCATTAATCAAAAGAGTCTATTACAAAAGTTTTGCTGTCTCGATTTAATAGTTACACAAATTTCCTAGCCACATCGCCTTGTTTTTTCACTCGCTCTAGAAATTACGACATGTTTGATCCTTGCCTCGGAGGAATTGGTAATCGAGATCTTCGCTTCATCCGATAGTTGCACAATTTGCATAGCTTTATGCAATTTCATTAATCAAACCACCAAGATACATATCTTTTTCTGGAGAGCTCTTCAGAGGCACGAATATCTCGTCATCTTGGCCATTCTTTTCTTCTAGGGCTTTTAGGAGAGTATCTAAGTGTTCTTGATGAGCTTGCGTTGTATTTTCTAAATCTTGTATTTTCCTTCTTAGCTCTTGACGCTTCGGATCGACTAGTCATTAATTCTGCAGACGCATTTCAGATTCAACATTCTTCTTCCTTAACTCTATCATAGCACGAAAGCACTTTTTCCTCTTCCTTCTTCGCTTCCTCTCCGTAATTCCATCCCACCTTTGATGTTGCTTAGTTCTTCTTTCCATTCCGTCGGTGATTTGCCCAACCCGCTATTCTTTATGGTGCCTCTTAATTTCTTATTTTCCAAATGAAGATCCTTTAAGTCATCTCTCATGATTTTAGCTTCTTTCTGGACCTTCTCGTTTCTGGATTTTTTAATTTGAACATCTATCTTCAACTGGTAATTTTCCTCTTGAAGAGAACTAATATCCCGTAATGATGGCCTTTTCACGCTCAAATTCATGTCTTACTATTTCCGATTCGGATGGTATTTCTTCCGAGAAAGGATTCGAAAGTATAATCCGTTGGTGAGGTTTGTTGACTATTCCTCGCCTTTGTCTCTATATTTTATAATCTTGAGTGATAGTATCAGCATACGAGCTAACTCCATTAGGTAGATTTCCTTCCAAGACTTTGCAGATTCTCGGACTTTTTCATGTAACCTTCACCGTAAAAGCAAACTCGATCGTGCTAATCCTCCGGTAGTTGGTATGAACTGTCGTGAAACAAGCCGCTTTGAACCATTAACGGTGCATATCCAACTCCTCCCCATAACCCGAGTAAAGGTACCCAATCTTGGCTTCCGATTTGTATAGCGAATCAAGGACGGATCCATGGTGCTCTCCAAGTTATATCTTCTACGGAGGTTCAAAAAGCTCAAACCAGTCTTTGTTCAAAGGACATCCTTCTACCAATCTTTCTCAAGGTAAGCTTCCAACAGAACGAATGTTTTGAAAACATGTGGAAAGTGTGCGCCCACTTTCCGTAAGTGGCTCGAATCCAAACATTAAGTAGTCAGCACATCCGATAAAATGTCCTTCCCCTTTCTCCTACAACAATTTAGAGATCTAAAAGTCTCACTAAGATAGTTGGGACGGGGTTGATTCCTTGCCTCAACTTTTCAAAGAAATCCACTACCGCAACTTCTATATGCCCAAGAACTTTTGGGAAGACAATTAATCCAGTAAATGGCTAAAGCAAATGATCCACTCTCTTCACAATGTCCGGATGGTTTTGAACTAAGTCTCGCAGAGAAACCATGGAATACAACCGACTTCGTTTTTTTCTTTATCTGCTTTTCAGCCCATGTATCGACCCATTCCTCCAACTTCATTAACTTTTCTTGAAGGTCATTGGTTTGGGCTCTTTCACATATATCTTCTCAATTGTGCATTGTTAACGCCAAGCAAGGCGGCATACTCTTCTATGGTCTGAGTCATATCTTCCCGTTGAAAGTAAAACATTGATAAGTCGGGTCCCGAATTGAACCATGGCTTGAATCAACTGCTCGCTACATTGACAAATGATTAAGTGAGCTATATCCCCGTGCTTTTCAAAGAAGATGCCCCTAGTGTCTGAGTCCCACTGTTTCCAAATCCTAGTCAAGTCTTCGAGGTTATTCCGACGAACATTCATGGTCACATGCTCGGGAAGATTGGAGATACATCCTTCCTTTAAACTATCCCCTTTTACTTTCTGAGTTTTCAAAGACCAGTCTCGAACCACGGCGTTTTTCTCGGTCACTTGTGTAATTGACTCCTCCATCAGAAACCCGTTTTTGGCAACCAATCTCTAATCAACACCTTCCTAACAAGATGCCTATTGTCGTAACCAATTTTTGATGAAACAGTAAACGACGCGATCGACTCGATTTTTTTGAAAAAGGAAGGAGTCGCCACCGATCTTTATTTGGTGTGATCGGATCACCCTTGTTTTAATAAAACATTTAATTTACTAAAACAGTGCTTTTTGGTCCACGACTTTGAGAAAACGGGTTCGGAGGTCGGTTACGTGCGAGGAAGGATTAGCACCTCGACACGCCCAAAATTGGTACCAAACCGATTGATTGATGTCCTATTTGTTGAAAACTTTAGAAGGGTTCAAAATACAATGCTTTTATTTTCAAAATTGAAGGATTTTAAGGCTCTCTTATTTTCAAGAGATAAAGTATCACGCCCGATAAGTTAGGGCACAATACTTTAAACTCTCAAACTAAGCTCGCTTTTGAAGCTTGGTTTTTATTTGAAGAGGATCTCCGTCATTTGTTAAACGAGAAATCGAACCCAAAGAAGTTAGAGCTTGTTTTCCGAAAATCCAAATTAGGAATATTGCCTCTATTTTGAAGAAAAAGAAACTTATCTTGAAGCGTCTTGGTGTCGAGTCCGATAAGTTAGGGCGCGACATTTCGAATCTTCGAGATTAAGCATCTTAGTTTTAAAATTACGATTTTCAGAAGAAATATCCCGTTGCTTAGCTTAAACGAGAAAAATCGAAGCCCAGTAAGTTAGGGCTTGATTCGCTTGAATTACTAATACGGAATGATTATTTGAAAAAGAAAATTTTGATGACTCGAACGAAGGTTAATTCATCATAATTCGATAAGAGGAATAAATTACGAAGCTAGGTTGCATAAAAATAATAATGATATGCGTAATAATGCTAAATTAATTAATTTGATGATAAAATGATGATAATAATGATAATGGTAAAATAAAGAGTGACGATAGTAACACATTTATGATAAAAGTAAAAGAAATAATAATAATAGTTAATAATAATAAAACAATAATGATAAATGGTAATGATAAAAAATCGTAATGTTCAAGGGTAAAAAAAAGAAAAAAAAAGAAAAAAAGGTAATAAAATAATATCAATGACATTAATAAAATAAATAATAAAATGAAGGTAATTAAAAATATACACACATAAAAATAGTAATAATAATAATAATACTAATATAATATATAATAGTAAGAATGATAATTATAATAATAAAACGATTTTTTAAAAAGAAATAGGTGAAAATAGCAAAAAGGGCTAAAATTGAATCAAAATAAATATTAGGCCAATTTGAAAATAAAAATAAGAGGAAGGACCTTTCTGGACGCGCTAAAAGGCGGAGGGACCAAGAATGTAATAAACCCTCGCACCAAAGCGCAAAGAACAAGAGGATTAAATCGAAAACAAAAACAAAATATTGGGTAAGATTTTAAAATGATAAAAGTCCGATTAAAAATATAAAAAAAAGCGGAAGGGCTAAAAGTGCAATTAGCCCTTCCGTTCAAAAACACGCGGATCCTAGGTCAAGTGGTCGATTCGGTCGGATATGGCAAAACGACGTCGTTTTAGGCGTTTAAAACCCCCAAAACGACGTCGTTTTGGGAGGCCTATATAAGTTGAAAAACCTTAAAAAAAAAATCATTTTTCCAGGCTTTAAAAAAAAATCCTCTCTTTCTCTCTCAACTCCCCTCTCTTAGACCTAGGGGATCCGTGAGGGTCGCCACCACCGTCCGGCTGGCTGGCCACTCACACACAGTGGCCAGGAGGATCAAAAAGGTAGCTTTTTTTTTGTGTTTATTTCTTTTCCCTTTTTTATGTTTCGTATTTTATACATACATGAATAAAAGAGAAAACAAACTCGTAAAAATGAGAGAAAAAAATAAAAATAAAAAAACAATACCTCGGGCCTCTTCTGTTTCGGTTCCAATGAACCCTTTGTTGTTGTTTTTCTTTTTTTTTTTGCCTAGATCTACTGCCTTTTTTAGAGTTAAAAACTTCTCTTTTTTGTATATTAATCGAAAACCAAAAAAAAAAGTCCTTTACAGCGTTCAAAGTTGGCTTTTTATAGCCTTTACAAGGTATTTTCATCATTGTTTCTTCTGCTTTTGGTTTCTGCTTGCGTGTTTTTCTTTTTTTGCAGGAGAGCAGGTGAAGACGGTGGCCGGTGGTGGTTGCAGGGGCGGTCAAAGCAGAGAGGGTAGGTTCTGGTGTCGGAAGTTGAAGAGTCGAGGCGGTGGAGGAGCGTGGTGCGAGGCGGTGCCACTGAGCTTGCTGGCTAGGGTTTTGAAACCCTAGCTTGTTGCAAAAATTTTGGCTTTTGGGCCTTCTTGGGCCGTTCGTAAAATGGGTCTGTGGTTTGGGTTCTGGTTGGATTTGGGTTTTGGGTTAATTTGGGTAGTAAAAAAATGGGCTTCGGGTTTGGGTTCTGGTTTGTAATTTTATTTTTTCTTTGTACTTGGGCCGGGCAAATGGGCTCATACACCTATAATGCATGATGAAAAATAAAAATGAAGACAAATAACATTGGTTAGTAATTACAACAAGTATAAACGGAGAAAAACTATGGAAAATCTAACAAATTAAGATATTTAATTTTGCATTTTGGTGAAACTGACCTACTTTTTTTTTTTTTTTTACCCCATCATATTTACAAAATAAACTTACCCCACATGCTTATCAGATAATCTACCCTCTCTAAATTATTAAACGGACCCGATTTGCTTGCATAAAAAGTGTAAATGTAAAAGAAAAAAAAAGGTAAGAAGCGTTTCTCCCATGTACTTATTTTGGTAACTATTAACGGACAGAGGTTCGGCATGGCTCTAATCGGGTGGCTCATACGGTTCACTATATGCGGTTTCGGTTCTAAAAGGTACTCGAATTGTCGTCTTGTCGCCTACTAAGGCTAGTACTGAGCCTCTACTATCGCCCATCATAGGCTCATGAGCTCAATTCGAGGATTACATTTACTTATGCCTATGCGAGGGACAAGTTAACTCACGAAAGCATAAGTCATATGTAACCCTAAGTATTCACTAGCTTTGTGCGGAGGACGAGTTAACTCACGAAGGCATAGCGTTTACTTCCACTTGCGGACGGAGCCCGGTAGAGAGCTCATGTTATGCAAAATGCAAGTGCACAGTGTGTGGGAGAAACTCACAAACCTTTTCATTTTTATTTTAAAACTAAAAAACTAAAATCGTAAAAACTTAGAGTGAAAAACAAAAGATAAAACAAGTTAGAAAAATATTTACAACATGATGCAAATGCATGACTTTTCAAAAACAAAATTTAAGGATCACGACTTAATATTAATTTGAACAAAAAGTTTGAAAATTTTGACAACACGCGTTTAATTCCAAACTCGACTCTCAAAAAAAGGTCCCCAGTGGAGTCGCCAGCTGTAGCGACCTAAAATTTGCTTGGGCGCTAATTGAGGAAAATTGTTTAAAAATTTGAAAGCAGAGTTTCAATTTTATTTAAAAAAAAAGAGTCGCCACCGATCCTTTTTTCTAGGTGTGATCGGACACCTAATAAACCATCTTTTAAAGAAAAATCATTTTTTTGAATTTTCTTAAAAAGGGCCGGTTTAAGTCTGCGTCAAAATTCCGAGAAAAATATAGGGTTCGAGTCGATTCTGCGAGGAAGGTATTAGCACCTCGCGACGCCCAAAATTAGTATCTCGTTAAGCGCTGCTGTCTTAATTTTAAAAAATACAAGTTCAATTTAATATTTAATCGTGATCCGATTGAGACACGAAAATTTTTTTTTTAAAAAAAAGAGAATTTTAAGACTCGAAAATTTTTTTAAAACCGAGAATTTTTGAAAACACGAAATTTTTTTTTAAAAACCGAAAATTTTGAAAACACGAAATTTTGGAAATACGAAAACTTTGAAAACACGAGAATTTTTTTGAAATAGGAAATTTTTTTGAAAACACGAAATTTTTGAAAACACGAAATTTTTTTTTAAACCCGAAAATTTTAAAAACACGAAATTTTAGAAATACGAAAACTTTGAAAACACGAGAATTTTTTGAAAACACGAAATTTTTGAAAACACGGAAATTTTTTAAAACATGGAAATTTTGAAAATAAGAAAAATTTTTGAAACATGAGATTTTTGAAAATACGAAATTTTTGAACACGAATTTTTTGAAAACACTAAAATTTTAAAATACACGAATTTTTTTTGAAAACACGAAATTTTTGAAAACACGGAAATTTTAAAACACAAGAAAATTTTTTTTAAAGAAAAACATGAAATTTTTGAAAACTCGAAAATTTTGAAACGCGAAATTTTTTTTTTAAAACACGATTTTTTTAAATCGACAACTTTAAAAATACGAGAATTTCTTTTTTGAAACACTAAATTTTTGAAAATATGAAAATTTTAAAATACTGAATTTTTTTGAAAAGACGAAAACTTTTAAAACACGAGAATTTTTGAAATCGAAAATTTTGAAAACACGAATTTTTTTTATAACACGAAAATTTGAAAATACGACAATTTTTGAAAACACAAAAGTTTTGAAACTTCGAAATTTTATTTTATTTTTGTTTTTTTTTTTTTAAAAGGCGTGATCGTATTTAACACGAACCGATGATATTCACCCAACATAGCGATGAAATCAACGACAAGTGTTAAACCGATTCGTTTTTTATTTATTAAAAAATTATCAAAAATAAAAGTAAAAAATACAAATAAAATGCTAAAAATATTAATAATATTAAAACTAGATGTAATAAAAATATACAAATAAAATTAAAGTGAGTAAAAAGAAAATTACCGAAAATCAAAAATACGGGCTTGATCGAATGATTTGAGCGTCTCGGTTTTTTTTTCCTTTTCCTTTTTTCTTTCTTTTTTCTTCTTTCTTTTCTTTCTTTTTTTTCCTTTCTTTTTTTTTTTTTCTTCTTTTTTCTTCTTCTTTTTTCTTTGGGCCTGCTGCCTTTTGGGCCTGAGGCCTGCTGCTGTTGGGTTGGCTGCTGGGCGCGGGTCACGGGTCGGGCCACGGGTCGGGCCGCGGGTTGGCCCGACTGTAAAAAAAATTATTTTATTATTTTTTTCTTTTTCTTTTCTCTTTTTCTTTTCTCCTTTCTCCTTTTTTTTCTTTTTTTTTTCTTTCTTCTTCCTTCTTTCTTCTTCTTCTCCCCTCTTCTTCTTCTTCTTCTTCTTCTCCTCTTAGCGCCGCCGTCCACTCCTCCGTCTTCTCCGGTGATGCGCCTTCTCTCTCCCTCTTCTCTTCTTCTTCTTCTCTCTTCTCTTTTCTCCCTTTTTCTCTTCTTTTTCTTTCTTTTTTTGGTGGGTTTTTTGTGAACATGGGGGTTTGATTTTTGGGAAAAATCCCTTTTATAAACGTTTTTGTGCAGGGTAGCATGTGGCTAGGGGTATGGGAGGCCATCCCTTAGGGTTTGGTGGCCGGAAAATCGAGGTGGGTGTGAAATCCAACGGATTTTGGAGATTTTCTGACAGAAGGACCAGATTGCAAACGCATAAAATTGTTGGGGCGAAGTGTAATTTTAAGAAAGATAGGGGTAAAATGTAATTTAGAAAAGTTTTGGGGCCAAAATGTAATTTTAAGAAAGTTTAGGGTTAAAATGTAATTTTTTAATTTTTTAAATTTTTTTAAAATTTATTTTTTAAATAAACCCATAATTAATCCGGACAAAATTTAGTGCTTACAATTACATTTTGTAAAAATTATCAATAATACTTGAGAAAAAATTCTTTAATTAAGTAACAAAACTTAAAATCGAATCATCGTATGTGAAATGTTAGTTCGAGCAAGTATTCTATAATACTATTATTATTTAAAAGAAAAATAAACACCATATGCAATTTTATCCAATTACTCTAGTATTCCATATTTATTGAATGATTTCCCTACCTAACATTAAACATATACTCATTGTCATCACCAATTAATCATACAAATTTATGTTAAAATAAAATATATGCCATTTTAATATATATATATATATATATATATGTGCTATAAAATTAAAATATTATTATTATCATATAAAAATAATATTTTAAACTTAAATCATATATATGCGTATGGAAAGCTATAGAAAATTAGATTTTAGTATAATTGTTTATAATTACTGTACAATTATTTTAATTCTTGAATGAGATTACGTGTTTGGGTTCTCAACATTTTGGTCATCCCATTCTCACATTCTTGAACAGTGTCAAGATGTTGTAATGGGGTGTAAATTTAAAGTTAAGAGAGTAAAAATTGTTAAAAGAAGTGAATTTTATTTTAAGTAATTTTATATTCTGTCAACCAAACACTTGAATTTGAAATAAGATAATCTTATATTTTATCCTTAATCTTATTATAAAACCTAATCTAAGATTCAATGAATCAAACACATCCTTAATTTAGTGGATCCCATGTTTACCCAAACATGTTATGCATATGCAATTACAAATAATTACACTTAAACTGAATTATTAAGTTGTTTTTCAAATGCATCCCGAATAATTTATTGTAGTTCAAGGTAGGGGCAAAGTTAGAAAAGTTTTTTAGGAGGGCCGAAATTAAATTGTAATTTTTACAATAATAAATATGTAATTTCACTATTTTAATAACCTATATCTTTATAAATTTTAAAAGATTAAATCAAACTTTTATCATTTTTAGGTGAGGCCAAAATAAAATTTTATCTTTACTAATTTAAAATTTTAAAAATTTTAAAAGACCTAGATGAAAAATTTTTCATTTCTGAGATCGCACCCCTCATCGGTCCTCTAGCTACATACGATTCAAGAGCCAAATAATATATTAACCCTTTGCCCAAATTTTTTTTAAACACTAATAAAAGGATAATACTGTTCAAAACTATAAGATTCAATAAAAAGAAAATGCATAGTGCACCGTAGAAGTTGGGCTTTTAAATTATGCCAAGTTTGCAGGTTTTCTTTTCTTCTTCTGAATTTCAGGTTTTCTTTATTTTCTTAGTGTCTCATGTTTTCTTTATTTGAGTGGGTGGGAAAGGAAAAAATGGTCTAATTATTTGTCAATCTCTGTACTTTCTAAACTTATAGAATTTGATCTGCCGTGCAGAAATATGCCTTTATCTGCTACATTGGAATTCACAGCGATGAGCAAAGAGGGGCAGCTGTAAGTACTAAATTTTGTCTGGCTTAATTATGGGTTTATTTTAAAAAAATTAAAAAATTTTTAAAAAATTTAAAAAATTTACATTTAACCCTAAACTTTCTTGAAATTACATTTTGGCCCCAAAACTTTTCAAAATTACATTTTACCCTTATCTTTCTTAAAATTACACTTTGGCCTCAATAGTTTTACTATGTTTGCAATCTGGTCATACATCGAAAATCTCCAAAATTCTACTGATTTCGCTCACCCACCCTCGATTTTACGGCCTGACCCTAAGGATGGCCTCCTTCCCTAGTCACCTACTACTGCACAAACACACTATAAAGGGATTTTTCCCCAAAATCAAACCCCAAGATCAACAAAAACACCCACGAAAAAAGAGAAAAAGAGAGGAAAAAAAGAAGAAGAGAGAGGAAGAGGCGTCGCACCACCGGGGAGGAAGAGAAGCGACGGCAAGGGTTGGAGAAGAAGAAGAAGAAGAAGAAGAAGGAAGAAGAAGAAGAAGAAGAAAAGAAAAAGAAAAAAGAAAAAAAAGAAAATAAAAAGAAAGAAAAGAAAGAAAAGAAGAAAAGTAAAAAAAAAATCAAACTCACAGGTCGACCCGACCCGACCATGACCCGACCCGTCCAACCCACGCCCGACCCAAGTCCAAGAGGGCCCTGTGAAAGCCCCAAAAAAAAAAAAAAAAAAAAAAGAAGAAGCAGCCCCCCCCAAAAAAAGAGAAAGGAGCCCAAAAACAAATAGCCCAAATAATAAGAGGCAGCCCAACATGCTACCAGCAGGCCCACTTTGAACACTCCAACAGCAGGCCCATTTCAGTAGCCCAATCCGTGGCCCAACAGCAGAAAAAGAGAAGAAGAAGAAAAAAAAAAAAAAAAACGAGACTTGTAAACCATTCGATCAGGCCCGTATTTTTGGGTTTTTCGGTAATTTCTTTTTTACTCACTTTAGTTTAATTCGTGTATTTTGATGATATTTTGTTGTTAATATTATTAATATTTTTAAAGCATATTCTTATTTTGTATTTGTATTTGTGTTTATATTTTAAATTTAATTTAATTTAATTTTATTATTATTGAATAATTTTAATAAATAAGGCAACGAATCGGTTTGACACTAACTCGTTGATTTCATCGCTATGTTGGGTGAATATTATCGGTTAAATGTTAAATCGATACACCCTTTTAAAAATAAAAAATCTAAAAATAAAATAAAATTTGAGTTTCAAAACTTTTGTGTTTTCGAAAATTGTCGTATTTTCAAAATTTTCGTGTTTTAAAAAAATCGTGTTTTAAAATTTTTCAGATTTCAAAATTTTCATATTTTCAAAATTTCGTGTTTTCAAAAATTTTGGTTTTCAAAAATTCTCGAGTGTAAAAAATTTTTCGTACTTTCAAAAAAATTTCGTATTTTCAAAAATCTCGTGTTTCAAAAATTTTCGTGCTTTCAAAATTTCCGTGTTTTTTTAAAAAAATTCGTGTTTTCAAAAATTTCGTGTTTTCAAAAGAATTTCGTGTTTCAAAAAATTCTCGTGTTTTCAAAGTTCTCGGGTTTTCAAAAATTTCATGTTTCTTTTTTTTAAAAAAATTCTTGTGTTTTAAAATTTCCGTGTTTTCAAAAATTTCGTGTTTTCAAAAAAAAATTCGTGTTTCAAAAAAATTCTCGTGTTTTTGTATTTCTAAAATTTCGTGTTTTTCAAAATTTTTGGGTTTAAAAAATTTCGTGTTTTCAAAATCCTCGAGTTTTAAAAAAATTTCGAGTCTTAAAATTCTCTTTTTAAAAAAATTAGTGTCTCAATCGGATCACGATTAAATATTAAATTAAACTTGTATTTTGAAAATTAAGACAACGCGTTTAACGAGATACCAATTTTGGGCGTCGCGAGGGTGCTAATACCTTCCTCACAGAATCGACTCGAACCCTATTTTTCTATGGAATTTTGTCGCAGACTTAAACCCAACCCTTTTTAAGAAAATTCAAAAATGATTTTCTTTAAAAGAGCGATTTATTAGGTGTCCGATCACACCTAGAAAAAGATCAGTGGCGACTCCTTTTTAAATAAAATTGAAACTTTGTTTTCAAATTTTAAATAATTTCCTCAATTAGCGCCCAAGCAAATTTTACGTCGCTACTGTGGCGACTCACTTTGGGGACATTTTTTGAGAGTCGAGTCCGGAATTAAGCGCTGTTGTCAAAATTTTGAAACTTCTTGTTCAAATTAATATTAAGTCGTGATCACGAAATTTTGTTTTTGAAAAGTCATGCATTTGCATCATGTTGTAAATATTTTCTAACTTGTTTTATCTTTTTGTTTTTCATGCTAAGTTTTACGGTTTTAGTTTTTAGTTTTAAAATAAAAAGCGAAAAGGTTTGTGAGTTTCTCCCACACACTGTGCACTTGCATTTTGCATAACATGAGCTCTCTACCCGGCTCCGCCCGCTTAAGTGGAAGTAAACGATATGCCTTCGTGAGTTAACTCGTCCCTCATGAAGGCTAGTGAATACTTGGGTTACATATGACTTATGCTTTCGTGAGTTAACTTGTCCCTCCATAGGCATAAGTAAATGTAATCCCTCGAATTGAGCTCATGAGCCTATGATGGGCGATAATCGAGGGGCTCGTACTAGCCTTAGTAAGCGACAAGACGGACAATTCGAAATACCTTTTAGAACTCGAAATCGCATATAGTGAACCGTATGAGCCACCCGATTAGAGCCATGCCGAACCTCCGTCTAGTTAATAGTTACCAAAATAAGTACATGGGAGAAACGCTTACATTTTATTTCTTTTACATTTACATTTTTATGCAAGGAATCGCGTCATTTAATAAAATTGCATCGGGTAGATTATCTGATTAGCATGTGGGGTAAGTTTATTTTTGTAAATATGACGGGGTAAAAAAAAAGTAAAAAATAAGTAGGTTAGTTTCACCAAAATGCAAAATTAAATATCTTAATTTGTTAGATTTTCCATAGTTTTTCTTTGTTTATATTTGTTGTAATTACTAACCAATGTTATCTGTCTTCATTTTATTTTTCATCATGCATCATAGGCATCTTGTTAGGAAGGTGTTGATTAGAGATTGGTTGCCAAAAGCGGGTTTCGATGGAGGAGTCAATTACACAAGTAACCAGAAAAACGCCGTGGTTCGAGGCGGTTTTGAAAACCTGAAAGTAAAAGGAGCAGTTTAAAGGAAGGATGTATTTCCAACCTTCGAGCATGTGACCATGAATGTTCGTCGAAATAACCTCGAAGACTTGACTAGGATCTGAAGCAGTGGGACTCGGACACTAGGGCATCTTCTTTGAGAAGTGCGGGATATAGCTCACTTAATCATTGTCCAATGTAGACGAACAGTTGATTCAAGCCATGGTTCAATTTTGGGACCCAGCTTATCAATGCTTTACTTTCAACCAGGAAGATATGACTCCTACCATAGAAGAGTATGCCGCCTTGCTTCGCGTTAACAATGCACAATTCAGCAAGATATATGTGAAAGAGCCCAAACCAATGACCTTCAAGAAAAAGCTAATGAAGTTGACAGGAATGGCTGATACATGGGCTGAAAAACAGATAAAGAAAAAGAACGAAGTCAGTTGTGTTCCATGGTTTTCTCTGCGAGACTTAGTTCAAAACCATCCAGATATTGTGAAGAGAGTGGATCTGTTTGCTTTAGCCATTTACGGATTAATTGTCTTCCCAAAAGTTCTTGGGCATATAGAAGTTATGGTAGTAGATTTCTTTGAAAAGTTGAGGCAAGGAATCAACCCGTCCCAACTATTTTAGCCGAGACTTTTAGATCTCTAAATTGTTGTAGGAGAAAAGGGAAGGGCGTTTTATCGGATGTGCACTGACTCTTAATGTTTGGATTACGAGCCACTTCGGAAAGTGGAGCGCACACCTTTCCACATGTTTTCAAAATATTCGCTTCATTGAAGCCTACCTTGAAAAGATTGGCGAAGGATGTCACCGAACAACCTTTGGTTTCGATTTTCAAAACCTCCGCACCAAGATATAACTTGGAGAGCACCATGGATCCGTCCTTCAGTCCTGCTATACAAATGCGGAAGCCAGGATTGGGTACCTTTACTCGGATTATGGGGAGGAGTTGGATATGCACCGTTAATGGTTCAAAGACAGTTTGCTTCACGACAGTTCATACCAACTACTGGGAGGATTAGCATTGATCGAGTTTGCTTTTACGGTGAAGGTTACATGAAAAAGTTCGAGATACTGCAAAGTCTTGGAAGGAAATCTACCTAATGGAGTTAGCTCTGTATGCTGATACTATCACTCAAGATTATAAAATATGGAGACAAAGACGAGTGAATAGTCAACAAACCTCACCAACGGATTATACTTTCCGAATCCTTTCGGAAGAAATGCCGTCCGAATCGGAAATAGCAAGACATGAATTTGAGCGTGAAAAGGCCGATCATTCACGGGATATTAGTTCTCTTTAAGAGGAAAATTACGGTGAAGATAGATGTTCAAATTGAAAAATCCGAAATGAGAAAGTCCGAAAAAAGTGAGATCATGAGAAATGACTTAAAGGATCTTCATTTGGAAAATAAGAAATTAAGAGGCACCATAAAGAATAGTAAATTTGGGCAAATCATCGACGGAATGGAAAGAAGAATTAAGCAACATTAAAGGTGGGATGGAATTACGGAGAGGAAGCGAAGAAGGAAGAAGAAAAAAGGCTGCTCGTGCTATGATAGAGTTAAGGAAGAAGAATGTTTATCTGGCGCATCTGCGAATTAATGACTAGTCGGTCGGCGTCAAGAGCTAAGAAGAAAAATACAAGATTTAGAAAATACATTGCAAGCTCATCAAGAACACTTGGATACTCTCTAAAAGCCCTAGAAGAAAAGAATGGCCAAGATGCGAGAGACATTCGTGTTTCTGAAAAGCTCTCCAAGAAAAGATATGTATCTTGGCGGTTTGATTAGTGAAATTAAATGGCGGCTATGCAAATTGTGCAATTATTAGATGAAGCAGAAGATCTCAGTTACCAATTCCCTCCGAGACAAGGATCAAACATGTCAGAATTCTTAGAACGAGTGAAAAAACAAGGCGATGTGGCTAGGAAATTTGTGTAACTGTTAAATTAGAGACGGCAAAACGTTTTGTAATAGACTCTTTTGATTAATGAAATGCCTAAATATGGGGCTATCTTGAAATCAACACCAAATTTTTGCATATTTATTCATAATTAACATTCATTCATCCATTCATTACATACGCATATCACTCTAATCATTCACTGAGGCTAAAATCGTATAATCCACAGTTGCGACACTACGAATCTGGAATCACGACATTCTTATAGGACACGTCTAAGAGCTAGAACTATGGATCTTTGAACTCAACGAAAGAATTGAAAGGATGGAAAGGACACAAAGGGAGTTGCAAGAAGCGGTTGGCTAAGTCACAACAGAAGCAAGAGATCGATGGTAAGATCTCGAGAGGAATCGCCGAGCAAAGAGATCAAATGGCCAAAATGATGGAGATGATGATGACTTTGGTCAAAGAAAAAGGACCCATGCGAGCCACGACATCACGAGCCCAGGTCCAAGAGTTAATCGGATCCGCTTTATCCTCCGTGATTCACTCCACCTCACGTCCATGCAATGCAAAGAGGACATCCTCGAGGGAGCTCAGAGGCTGGAGAGCAACGACCTGCGCCACCGCTCATCTAGGGCAAGGTATATTCAGTATCAAACCTCTGAGCTAATCCTGCTTGACCCAATTGTTCGGTTTAGATGATCCGGTAGAAATAGCCAGGTTGAAAATGGATGATCATGATGTTCAAGATAAGTATAGAGTGCGGAAGAAAGGCTTAAGGCGATAGAAGGTATGAAGCCTTCTACGACCGAAGTGCTAAAGAGCTCGATTTGGTGCCCGATCTGGATTACGCCTCCGAAATTTAAAGTACTAGATTCTCAAAAATATGATGGAACGAGATGTCCAAAGGCGCGTCTTATCATGTTTTGTCGAAAGATGACTGTTACGTAAATGAGGATAAATTACTAATACTGTGCTTCCAAGGCGACTTGATCGGATCGACTCTTGATGGTATAATCAACTCGATGAGAGAAAGATCCGATCATAGAAAGACTTAGCATTAGCATTTTGTGAACAATACAAGCATGTATCGACATGGTGCTGATCGATTAACTCTGCGGATGATGGAAAAGAAGTCGACAGAGACTTTTGAACAATATGCTCAAAGGTGGAGGGATATCTCGGCCCAAGTAGAACCCCCATTAACAAAAATAGAGATAACAGTCCTCTTCATCAACACTTTGAAAGCGTCGTTTTACGACAAATTAGTAGGAAGCGCCACGAAGGATTTCGCAGATATTGTAATATCAGGGAACTTATAGAAAATGCTATCAAGAAGTGGAAGGATGGAAGGCTCAGGGTTCAAAAAGGGCGGTACCATAAAGAAAAAAGAGGCGAGAAGCCCATATGGTGGGAATGAGACACTACACTTCCAACCCATACCCAACCCAATCACGACCCGATGTTGCCCACCTTTAAATTTCTATTTTCCTCCCCAAAGCCCTTACTATCAAGCACCTCCTCCTTACCCCGTCTATGCCACAAATAACCAAAGACCATTCACCATGTTCCCACCAAATACCATGCCTGCTCAAAGCCAATCCAAAAATGAACAAAAACCGACAAGACCCAATCCTAAAAAACCTCAATTCACCCCTATTCCCGTATCATACGGAGAACTGTACCCGAAGTTATTGGAAAAATAATTAATATCCCCACATTATATGGCACCCTTGAAGCCTCCATACCCAAAATGGTACGATCCTAATGCTAGTTGCATGTACCATGCTTGAAACCAGGGGCATTCTATAGAAAATTGTCTTGCCTTTAAAAGAAGGGTTCAAGGTCTTATTGATGCAGGGATTTTATGATTTGATGGCACTAGTAATGTGGCTGAAAATTTTCTCCCTAACCATCTGAAGGGAACGTGAACGCGGTGACAAAAGAGGACATGCGGCAAGCTAAAAGTTATGTTTCTGAAATAAAGACACCACTGCAGAAGGTTTGGGAGGTAATGGTTAAAAAGGGGCCGTTTTGTTATCCCAACAGAATTTTCAAAGAAAGAAACATAAATAGTCAATGTTTTTATGATTTTCACGGTATGGAAGGGCATGACATCCAGTCTTGTGAGGGATTCAGAAAATTACTTCAGGACATGATGGATAACAATGAGGTCAAGATCTTTGATAAAATAGATGAGGCCGAGGAAAGGGAAATATCGCCTCGATAATCAACCATCAACTATCCCTTATAGTCTTGATCGACCTCTGTGATTTATTACGAGGCCAAGAAGAAGAAGTCAAACCAAATGTGGTGATTGAAGTGCCATCTCCTTTCCTTACAAGGACAATAAAAGCGATACCATGAAAATATGATGTTAATATTGTCGCATCTTAAAGTGAAAAGTCAAAGGCCGTGATTGGAGATATTAGCGAGTAGGACACTTCACCGCGATGGGAGGTGTTATTCTCCAAATAGGTGAACCAAAGAAGAAAGTCGTTGACTTGAATCGAAAGGAAAGGCACCAATGCATGATCTTGAGGTTGATGTTGAAATATAGTGCAGGCAAGAGATTAAAAGACTGTGAATGAGGATGAAGCACATGAATTCTTGAAGTTCATCAAACACAAAGAATATAATGTCATGGAGGCGGTTGAGCAAGCGGTAGACAAGAATCTCGGTGTTATCTCTACTGCTGAACTCAGAACCACATCGAAATGCTTTGCTGAAAGTGTTGAATCAAGCGTATGTGGCGAGCAATGTATCTATTGAAAAGCTTGATAGGTGGGTGAACAACTTAAATGCGGATAATTTCATCTCTTTTAGTGATGACGAAATACCACCAAACGGTGGGGCTCCATAAAAGCATTGCACATTACAACCAGTTGCAAGGGTTATATAATAAAGAATGTGCTTATTGACAACGGTTCGCACTCAATGTCATGCCTTTGGCCACGCTTCTAGGTCGCCAATTGATATGTCTTATCTTAGGCCTTGTCACTCTGATGAGGCATTTGATGGGACACGACGAGAGGTCATGGGGAAGATCGAGATTCCTCTAGAAGTGGGCCCATGTACATATGATATCGAGTTCGTGTCATGGACATCACGCTTCATATAATTGCCTTTTAGGAGGCCTTGGATCCATTCTATTTGAGGCGCGCCCTTCATCTCCATCAAAAGTAAAGTTTATCTGGATAGCCGCTTGATCACGATCACCGTGAAGAAGACATTGTTGCATCTATCTCTCTTGACGCACCTATATTGAAGTAAACAAAGATGCAAGAGAATGTTCTTTTTCGTTCCTTCGAATTTATCAATGCTACATTTATTCTTGAAGGAAATAAGATTCCCACGCCTAAGTGTCAAGGAATACCAAAATGGAATTAAGTCGATGTGGAAAAGGGAGCGAGCGAAGAAAGGTTTAGGAAAATATCGAGAAGAGATAGTTAGAAACCTAAAGCGATTACACCACAAGGCTCGATCGGTTTAGGGTTCAAGCGGATGTCTGAAAAAGAAGAAAATTCTGAAAAGATCAAGAAAGGAGGATTGCAAGAGCCTCGGGCGAGAATTGAGATGGGAGCCCATAACAGATCCTCCTTTGTCAAAAACATTTACATCTACAAGAATGATGTACCCGTGCGAGATAATTCACGAAATCTGTTGTTATTGATTGAAAGGGTCTTGAGCGTCAAGATAAATGTTATTGACAAAGGAGATGATGCAATTGAAGATGTTTCAATGATACACCCTTGTCCTCCTGGATTCATTTTGAACAATTGGATCAGTGTGGATCTTCTTGTAGTTTCTAAGTCCTCTTCAGAGTAATGCTCAATGTTAACTCTCTTTTTTGTGTGCCCCTTAGTAATAGTGGGATTCTTTTGTAAGAGCTTATGTTTGCTCTTTATCATTTAAATGAACATTAATGGAGATGCATTTTGTCATAGCCTTTTCATTCTTGTTAACTTCATAATTATTCCTTCTTCTCACAGCCTGTCCTTACATGTACCTCATATCATGCCATAACATTATGTTTGATTAGTTCCAATACTTTGATGCTCTTCTATAGTTTTCTTTTCCATTCATCTTTCGGTGCTTTCGGATACCAACGACATGAACAATCCGTTATAAGTCCCAAATCGATTTCGAGAAAGCTATTTGTTTAGGAGAATTTGAAGTCGAGAAAATCTTGAAGATTATGTCTCGCTCTCGACTTACAAAGAATGATAGAGCGAGAAGATAAGCAGATCCTACCCATCAAGAATCTGTTGAGGCAGTGAACTTAGAAGATGAAGAAAAGAAGCGAGAAGTGAAGAATGGGACCTCCATTTGAGATAACACCAAACATGATTTGATCGCCTTGCCCGTGAGTATAAAGATGTATTTGCA
>CP106726.1:11718933-11840199 GCA_025506655.1 Gossypium rotundifolium
GGTTATTTTATTAAAAAACTATTTTTTCTTTTATGATAAATGTATTTAAATTTTTTCAATGTTTTATTTCATTTAATAGAAGTTGCAATTTAATTTCTTGTTTTTAATACTTATAAGTTAAATTATTCTTAGCTATTAAAATAAAATATTTTTAAAAAAATTATTTTCAAAACATCAAAATTAATATTAAGTGATAAAAATTTAATTAAAGATCTCAAAAGTTGATGGCAAAATTTAATACAATTTAAAGCTTAGAAGTAAAACTCAATCACACAAGAGTTGAATGACAAATCCGAATGATAATAAAACTTTTTTTAATAATCTCATTATAGGTTTTGATCATATATGCTCTTTCTGACACAATAGAACTACCCATAGCCCTCCCAACCCATAAATAGGAGGATAATACGTTTCACGTACACGAACCCACATCCTCCTACATTAACAACAATATCCATACTAATCGAGCGAAAACTCAATCAACTAATAAAACCCATTTTAAAAATAAAATATATCAAAATTTCAAAATTTAAAAAAATAACATAATATTAATATCATATTCAAGTGTTAACTCGAAACTTAACCCAACCTATGCTCATGAAATCTAACAAATACATACAATTTGTCAAATCACTTTTTGTTGATTAATTTCAACCACATCTTAATCTAGTTGCCTTTTAACTCTATCAAAACCCTACGATGTGCATATTAAACCTAATTTGTTTACTTGATCAGGTCAACTTAAATAAATAAGTCAACATGCATGAGAAAATAATATTCATAAATAGTAATCTAATATATATTAATTATTGCAACTCGTTTGAAATATTCTTCAAAAACGTGCTTGCAATGATCATAAAGAATGTAGATTTGGGTCAAATTCTCAAAATATGAGTGAGTTGGTATTTTTGCGAAATGAATAATATGAACATATTTATTTGATTTTTTTAATAATTTTTCATTATAAGTTCTGATTATATCTGTTCTTTTTTATTTAACGTCTAAAACTATTCGTAGCCTCACCTTAACCCATAAATAGGAGGATAATACACTTCAATGCACTCGAATTCACTTCCTCCTACATTGACAATAATATTCATATCAATCAAATTTTGGAGGCAGAAGGCGATTTGTTTGTAACATCCCGAAATAGGGCCTAACGGAACAGTGGTTGCGAAACCATGAATCCAAGCTATAAAAGTTTATTATGATTAATTATTATCATTTATCGAGTGATTAAATACATGTGTTAGAGTATTGATAAGAAATTTTATTAATTTCATGCTTAAATTGCCTATTAGGACTTGTTTGCAAAAGTTGCTAAATAGGAGTTCTAATTTATAGAGTATTTGATTGAAATGGGGGTTGAAGTAGGAGTCCTTAAATGGTAATTAGACCATTATATTTTCATGGACAAAAATGGACATATATAGGTAGAAAGAACCAAAGTTTTTAATGAAGGGTAATTTAGTCATTTGGTAATAAAATGAATTAAAAAGGGAAAAATATGAGAAAATATGCTCATCTTCTTCATTAGAACGAAATTACAAGGGTTCACCATAGCTAGGGTTTGTTTCAAGCTTCCAAGCTCCATAGTAAGTGATTCCAAGCCCGCTTTTAATGTTCTTTACATTTTGAAGCCCCGTAGCTCGATTTAGCTTATTCTATCAATAATTCATGCTAGGGTTCATATTTGGAAAAATACCCATAGGTCAAATGTGTTTATTTTGATGTTTTATGATAGAATATGAAGTCTGAAATTATGTTAAACAACTTTTGCTAAGTGATTTTAAGTGAAAACGAGTAAAAGCGGCTTAATCGGTAAAAATACCTAATGTTCATAAGTACAAGTTAGAGTGAGAATTTGATGTTGCCATAGAAGGAAAAATGATCAGCATGTCATAAAACATAAGAATAAGGGATAAAGTTTAATTTCCGAGCTTTGGGGAAAATGTGTAAATATGTAAAAGTTTAGGGGCAAAATTGTAATTTTGCCAAAGTTAAGAGTTAAGGACTGTTTTGATGAATGTGAGTATTAAATAAGCTAAATTTTCTATTATAGATCAAGAAGAACGAAATCCAGAGTTAGATCGAGGGAAGAAAAAGATAGAGGACTAAATCGATATAGTTGATCATACTTTGTTTTGAGGTAAGTTTACGGTAAATAAATGCAATATTCTATTATTTTATATTTAATACTGTTAAATTTCAGCATTTACATATTTATTCTGTAAATGTATTATTTAAAGACTCAAGTATGAATTGACGGAAAAGCTATCTCAGAAAGTTCCAGTTGAACCTTAGGAATGTGTAGGATACAAATGTCATGACATTAGGGTTTAAGGAAATCATGTAAGACCATGTCAAGACATGGCATTGATATGTTACTATAAGGCAAAGGTCCCATGTAAGACCATGCCAAGGCATGGCATTGGTGAGTTCATAAGGCAAGGATACCACGTAAGACCATGTCAAGACATGGCAATGGTTAAGTTTCATAAGGAAAGGTACCCGCGTATCCTTAGTATTCCAAGTGGTTCAACGGGAAAATTCAAAGAGTATACCAAAGTAAAGGTAAGACAAGTTCAAGCTAAAAAGGTAAGGTAAGATAAATTCATGTTAAAAGGTAAGGCAAGTATACAAGTTTTAAGTATATTGAGTAAAAAGCTTAAGTGATCTTGATAAGAAAAGAATAAGATAATTCATTAAGAATGTTGTTATTTATTTACATGTAAACTTACTAAGCTTTATGCTTACTCCCATTCTTTAATTTTTTATAGTATTACAAGCCAACTCGGGAATCACAAAGACGTCGGAGATCGTTACGCACTATCAAAGGATTGTACTGGTATTTTGTAACTCGACGTTTTAAGTTATGGCATGTATAGGGACTTAGCTATCTTGTGTGTATAACCTTATGATATGGCTTAAGATTGGCTTGTAAATGTTTGGTAATGATTAGCTATTAAAATGGCTAATTAAGAGCATGTTTTGGACATTATGAAATGCCTAGTTGGTAATTATTAGAAAGGAATTATGTAAGTATATGCAGGGAATAGTTTGTACAGCAGCAGTGACGTGATTTTGAAAAATCACCAAAATAGTAGAAATAGAATTAGGTTGTGCATGAGATATATAATTAAAGCTTATTGAGTCTATTTTTATATGAAAGAAACGGTGTAGGCAAAAGAATTATATATTATGAGATAATTGATTTTTAGTACAGAGGGGTTAGAACTGTCAGTTTGTGTAACAGGGGAGACTTTAACTAATAAACTGTACTAATTGGCCACACCAAAAATTCTGGGAAAATTATAGTAAGAAGATATATGAGTCTAGTTTTAGGAAAAATTTACGGATCTAGATTTCGAGTTTTGTAACTCGAGTTATAATTGATTTAATGAACATGACGCAGATGGACAGTTTTAAACTTTTATGCCCCGAACTAGTAAGTTAAGTCTAGTAATGCCTCGTACTCGACTCCGACAACGGTCTCGGGTAAGGGGTGTTACATTTATTGGTATCAGAGCAAGGTTTAGTCGATTCTCGGAATATTTAGTATGAGTAAGAGTCTATCTATACATGCCATACTTATATTTTGATAGTGTGACGACTCTTGACGATTTAAAAATGTTTTTCTTTTATAGTTATGGATCCCGAGCGAGCTGGTGCGAGATGATGTAGAGAGTAGTGCACCCACTCCGCTGAGGGGCAGTGCCACAAGATAGTCATGAAAGGCCCACATGAGTTAGTCAGGAGGAGGGGCTCAGAAGCCTTCTTCCAAGCTATGAATGAATGGTTTCTTTGAGTTCGTTCAGACGAACCCGGCCGCTAGACCTCCACCCCCTCATGATCCACAGACCACCCATGTAGCTTCCCCAGTCACAGATACAGTGGTCAGAAGAGAGAAGCCACCTGTTGACAAGATCAGAAAACAAGGGGCTGAAGAGTTTCGGGCTACCAAAGATGATGATGCAGAGAAAGCTGAATTTTGGCTCGAAAATACTATCAGAGTTTTTGACGAGTTATCCCGCACACCGGAAGAATGTATTAAATGTGTGGTGTCACTTAGGATTCACCTACCGGTGGTGGAAGACACTTGTATCAAGAGTAACGAAAGAAAGAGTTACTTGGGATTTCTTTCAGAGGAGTTAGTAAGAAGTATATCATCGAGGTTTATTGACCGTAAAAGAAAAGAGTTCCTTGAATTAAAACAGGTAAGATGATGTGACCGACTATGAACGTGAATTTGTCCGACTCAAAGAATTATGCTCGAGAGTGTGTGTCTCTGAGGCTATCATGTGCAAAAGATTTGAAGATGGGCTCAATGATGATATCCACCGTCGGTTGGTGTTCTAGAGATAAAAGAGTTTGTTGCTTTAGTTGAACGAGCACGTAAGGCGTAAGAGTTATTAAAAGAAAGGGTAAATCTGAAATTGAGATGCAAGACTGAAGAAAAGACAAATGAGCAAGTCATTTGGTCTACATCCAAGAGGCCTCTGAGTTCTCACGAGATCTAATTTTTAGCCGGGTATTCTAGCCAAACAGAGGTGGAAGATTTATGGATTCAAAAGCTCAATCCACTTCGATTGCAGTGTTGGTAGTATTCACCTAATAGACCGAGTGTCCTCAATGTGGTCGACGTCATCCGTGTCAATGTCGGCGATCGAGGTTGGTTGTTTCGATGTGGTGCACCGGATCATTTCATTCGGAGTGTCCCGAGATGGTAAAAAAGAAGTAATACCGAGTGCAAGATCAAGTAATGCCCCGTTAGAGGCGGACATCGAGAAATTCGGAGTAAGGCGTGTAGAGGTACATTTAGAGATACAAAGAACGAGATCGGATGTTAGAGCACCCGCAAGGACTTATGCTATCCGTACTCGTGAAGAGGCATCCTCCCGATGTAATTACCGGTACATTTCTCTTCATGATGTTAATGTTATTGCTTTGATTGATCCGGTTCAACCCATTCCTATGTTTGCATGAAATTAATGCCTAGTATGAACATGCCCATAGAGTTTACTGAAATTTGTGATTAAAGTATCGAATCCATTTGGTCAACATGTGTTAGTAAACAAAGTATGTAAAAATGCCCTTTGATGATTAGAGGTTCTTGTTTTCCTACTGATCTCATGCTATTGCCATTTGATGAGTTTGATGTGATTCTTGGTATGGATTGGTTAATCGCACATGATGTGATAGTGAATTGTGGAAAGAAATTCATTGAGTTGAAATGTGAAAATGGTGAGATCCTTGGGTTAATTCGGATGAGTCGTAGTTCAATTTCCATGATTTCATTATGTCTGCTCGTAAATGTTTAAGGAAAGGATGTGAAGCTTATCTCGCTTTTGTGTTGAATACTAAAGACCCGAGTTGAAAATTGAATCAATGCATGTGGTAAATGAGTTTCTGATGTGTTTAGGAAGAACTACTGTGTTTGCCTCCTATCGGAGAAGTTGAGTTTGGTATTGAATTGATTCCGGTACCACACCTATTTCTATTGCTCCTTATAGAATGGCTTCAATAGAATTAAAAGAATTGAAAGCTCACTCTGTGAATTAACCGATAAAGGCTTTGTAAGACTTAGTTATTCACCATGGGTGCACCAGTGTTATTTGTGAAAAGAAGGACGGTTCTATGAGATTGTGCATAGACTATCGGCAGACTTAACAAGGTAACCATAAAGAACAAATATCCATTGCCTAGAATAGATGACTTGTTTGATCAATTGAAAGGAGCCTTGTGTTTTCTAAGATAGATTTGAGATCCGGATACTATCGGTTATGAGTTAAAGAGCCGGATATTCCAAAAGCGCTTTTGAACTAGGTATGGTCACTATGAGTTTCTTGTGATGCCATTTGGCTTAACCAATGCTCCTGCTATCTTCATGGATTTAATGAACCGAATTTTCGACCTTACTTGGACAAGTTTGTAGTTGTGTTTATTGATGACATCTTGATTTATTCTCATGATGAGACCGAGCATGCGAGCATTTGAGAACGCTTTCTGATTTTGAGAGATAATCACTTTATGCCAAATTTAGCAAAAGTGAGTTCGTTACGGAAGTTTATTTTCTTGGACACATTGTTTCGGTGAAGGTATTAAAGTTGATCCGAATAAGATTTCACCATTGTCGATTGGAAGCCTCCAGTGAATGTATCGAGGTTAGAAGTTTTCTTGGTCTTGCAGGTTATTATAGACGATTTGTAGAGGGATTTTCCATAATAGCTACTCCATTGACAAGATTGCTACGTAAAGATGTCAAGTTTGAATGGACCGAGAAGTGTCGCAGAGTTTCGACAAGTTAAAGGTATTGTTGACTAAAGCTCTGTCTTAGTACAACCGTAACTGTAAAGAGTTTGTGATTTACTGATGATGCATCCTTGAATGGACTAGACGTGTACTTATGCAGGAAGGAAGGGTAATTGCTTATGCCTCTAGGCAGTTAAAACCACATGAGAAAAATTATCCGACACATGATTTAGAGTTATTGCTATTGTATTTGCATTGAAAATCTGGAGACATCATTTGTATGGTGAGAAATGCCGAATATTCACTGATCATAAAAGTTTGAAATACTTGATGACTCAGAAAGATCTAAACTTGAGGCAAAGAAGATGGCTAGAGTTGATTAAAGATTATGAACTAGTGATCGATTATCACTCGGGTAAGGCAAACGTTGTTGCTGATGCTTTGAGTAGAAAATCGTTATTTGCATTGAGAGCTTTGCACACTAGTTTGGCCTTGTCAGATGATGGTTCTATTTTAGCTGAGTTGAGAGCTAAACCGATGTTTCTTGAAGAAATTTGTGAAGCTCAGAAGGATGACAGTGAGTTGCAAGCCAAAAGGGTTCAGTGCGAGTCAAGTTTAGAGTCTGATTTTCAGATCAGATCTGACGGTTGTTTGATGTTTAGAGACAGGGTATGTGTACCAAAGAATGATGATCTTATCCTAAGGTTTTACAGAAGCACATAGCAGTTCTTGGTCTATTCACCTGTAGTACAAAGATGTATAATGATTTGAAGAAAATGTATTGGTGGAGAAGAATGAAAAGAGATATATCGAGTTTGTTTCTAGATGTTTGATTTGTCGGTAGGTAAAGGCCAAACATCGTGTACCTTCGAGTTTATTGCGGCTGTATTAGTTCCCGAGTGGAAATGGGACCAAGTTACTATGGATTTTGTGATGTGATTGCCTTGACACGAGAAAGAAAGATGCGATATGGGTTATGATTGATAAGTTAACGAAGTCGGCTCATTTTATCCCATTCAGTATGGATTATTCACTTGACAAGTTGGCCGAGTTGTATATTTCGTAGATTGTGAGACTACATGGAGTACCATTATCGATTATCTCGGATAGAGATCCGAGATTTACTTCACGGTTTTGGAAGAAATTGCGGAAGCTTTAGGTACAAAGTTGAGTTTTAGTACGACTTTCCATCCTCGATCGATGGTCAATCGTAAAGAGTTATTCGTACTTGAAGATATGCTTAGATGTTGCGTATTGGAATTTCAAGGTAGTTGGGAGAAATATTTGCCGTTAATAGAGTTTGCCTACAATAATAGTTATCAATCGAGTCGAAGATGGCACCTTATGAAGCTTTGTATGGACGTAAATGTCGCACACCTTTGTATTGGATGAGCTTAAGGAAAATCGATTACTGGGGTTGATCTAGTCAAAGAAATGAAGAGAAAGTAAAAGTCATCGAGATTGCTTGAAAGCGACAGATAGATGTAAATCCTATCTGATTTGAAAAGAAAAGAAATTGAGTTTCAAGTTGGTGACAGGTATTTTGAAAGTATCCCTTGGAAGAAAGTTCTCGATTTGGCAAGAAAGGCAAATTAAGTCCCGCTTTATTGGACCGTTTGAGGTGATCGAGAGAGTTGGGCCATTGGCATATCGGTTAGCATTGCCGATCGAGTTAGAGAAGATTCATAATGTCTTTCATGTGTCTATGCTACGTCGTTATCGCTCAGATCCATCGCATGTAATTTCGCAGACAGAGGTTGAGATTCACCAGATATGACTTACGGTGAGGAACCCAGAACAATTCTAGCTCGGGAGGTTAAGCAATTAAGGAACAAAAGTATTGCACTTGTGAAAGTAGTATGAATAGGCATGGGATAGAAGAGGCTACATGGGAGCCCAAGAGATTATGCAAAAACAAGACCCAAACCTCTTTACGGTAAGATTTTTGGGACGAAAATCCCAAAGGGGAGAAATGTAACATCCCGAAATAGGGCCTAACGAAACAAATGGTTGCGAAACCATGAATCCAAGCTATAAAAGTTTATTATGATTAATTATTATCATTTATCGAGTGATTAAATACATGTGTTAGAGTATTGATAAGAAATTTTATTAATTTCATGCTTAAATTGCCTATTAGGACTTGTTTGCAAAAGTTGCTAAATAGGAGTTCTAATTTATAGAGTATTTGATTGAAATGGGGGTTGAAGTAGGAGTCCTTAAATGGAATTAGACCATTATATTTTCATGGACAAAAATGGACATATATAGGTAGAAAGAACCAAAGTTTTTAATGAAGGGTAATTTAGTCATTTGGTAATAAAATGAATTAAAAAGGGAAAAATATGAGAAAATATGCTCATCTTCTTCATTAGAACGAAATTACAAGGGTTCACCATAGCTAGGGTTTGTTTCAAGCTTCCAAGCTCCATAGTAAGTGATTCCAAGCCCCGTTTTTAATGTTCTTTACATTTTTGAAGCCCCGGTAGCTCGATTTAGCTTATTCTATCAATAATTCATGCTAGGGTTCATATTTGGAAAAATACCCATAGGTCAAATGTGTTTATTTTGATGTTTTATGATAGAATATGAAGTCTGAAATTATGTTAAACAACTTTTGCTAAGTGATTTTAAGTGAAAACGAGTAAAAGCGGCTTAATCAGTAAAAATACCTAATGTTCATAAGTACAAGTTAGAGTGAGAATTTGATGTTGCCATAGAAGGAAAAATGATCAGCATGTCATAAAACATAAGAATAAGGGATAAAGTTTAATTTCCGAGCTTTGGGAAAATGTGTAAATATGTAAAGTTTAGGGGCAAAATTGTAATTTTGCCAAAGTTAAGAGTTAAGGACTGTTTTGATGAATGTGAGTATTAAATAAGCTAAATTTTCTATTATAGATCAAGAAGAACGAAATCCGAGTTAGATCGAGGAAGAAAAGATAGAGGACTAAATCGATATAGTTGATCGTACTTTGTTTTGAGGTAAGTTTACGTAAATAAATGCAATATTCTATTATTTTATATTTAATACTGTTAAATTTCAGCATTTACATATTTATTCTGTAAATGTATTATTTAAAGACTCAAGTATGAATTGACGGAAAAGCTATCTCGAAAGTTCCAGGTTGAACCTTAGGAATGTGTAGGATACAAATGTCATGACATTAGGGTTTAAGGAAATCATGTAAGACCATGTCAAGACATGGCATTGATATGTTACTATAAGGCAAAGGTCCATGTAAGACCATGCCAAGGCATGGCATTGGTGAGTTCATAAGGCAAGGATACCACGTAAGACCATGTCAAGACATGGCAATGGTTAAGTTTCATAAGGAAAGGTACCCGTATCCTTAGTATTCCAAGTGGTTCAACGGAAAATTCAAAGAGTATACCAAAGTAAAGGTAAGACAAGTTCAAGCTAAAAAGGTAAGGTAAGATAAATTCATGTTAAAAGGTAAGGCAAGTATACAAGTTTTAAGTATATTGAGTAAAAAGCTTAAGTGATCTTGATAAGAAAAGAATAAGATAATTCATTAAGAATGTTGTTATTTATTTACATGTAAACTTACTAAGCTTTATGCTTACTCCCATTCTTTAATTTTTATAGTATTACAAGCCAACTCGGAATCACAAAGACGCTGGAGATCGTTACGCACTATCAAAGGATTGTCTTGGTATTTTGTAACTCGACGTTTTAAGTTATGGCATGTATAGGGACTTAGCTATCTTGTGTGTATAACCTTATGATATGGCTTAAGATTGGCTTGTAAATGTTTGGTAATGATTAGCTATTAAAATGGCTAATTAAGAGCATGTTTTGGACATTATGAAATGCCTAGTTGGTAATTATTAGAAAGGAATTATGTAAGTATATGCAGGGAATAGTTTGTACAGCAGCAGTGACGTGATTTTGAAAATCACCAAAATAGTAGAAATAGAATTAGGTTGTGCATGAGATATATAATTAAAGCTTATTGAGTCTATTTTTATATGAAAGAAACGGTGTAGGCAAAAGAATTATATATTATGAGATAATTGATTTTTAGTACAGAGGGGTTAGAACTGTCAGTTTGTGTAACAGGGGAGACTTTAACTAATAAACTGTACTAATTGGCCACACCAAAAATTCTGGGAAAATTATAGTAAGAAGATATATGAGTCTAGTTTTAGGGAAAATTTACGGATCTAGATTTCGAGTTTTGTAACTCGAGTTATAATTGATTTAATGAACATGACGCAGATGGACAGTTTTAAACTTTTATGCCCCGAACTAGTAAGTTAAGTCTAGTAATGCCTCGTACTCGACTCCGGCAACGGTCTCGGGTAAGGGGTGTTACATTGTTGGAAATTTTCCAATAAGTATTTATAAATTGCTCAATTTTTTCAAACTAAATATTTGCTTTGCTAACAACGACACTGACTTTTGAGTTGGTTTCTAGTCATAGCTTCTTAAACATTATTCTCTATTTTTTTTAATCCACATTATCGAGCTTTTTGTTTGCACTTTCATAGTTTTTACTTTGTCCACTTTGATTTCTCCGAAAGTTGAGGTGGTTTAGACGTTAGTCTTGTTCTGCAGTATATATGAGATTTGTCTAGGTAAAGCTGCCGCTAAATCTATTGGTAACTGTTCTCGAAGGTTTTATCACGATAGAACATAGTGATGGTATTTTTAAAATTAGAATCCAACAAAGGATAAACTATTTTGGGTCTCTTGGCATTGCTTTCCAGGCTAATCGAAGTTCATCATTTTTTGGTCTAATGATGGCGAGCTAGAATGCAATTTTTAGCAGTTTGATCAACACTACAAGAAAATAGGAATTACTAAGGCTAAAAGTCATTACTAAATGTTGTATCATTGTTGCTAAAATTTTATTGTACCCGACAAAATGTCATTACAAGGTTGTGTATACCTCTGTTGTCGAAAGTACATACAACGCCATTGCAAATTGAAAAGTCATTTTAATTATGTATATTACAATGACTTTTGTCGTTTCAAAATATAATGTTTTTTTTTAGCAATGACTTAATTTATGTGTCTAAAATGTTTTAGTTACAATAAAATTGGTTACGGTATCTTTAACCTAAAAAATATTTTAGTTACAAAAACTATTAAAATAACAACAATATATTGATTATAAAATAGATATCGGAACAATGTAAATTTAGATGCTAATTCTTTTACGTAACAATACTATAATGGTTGACAAACATTATTTTATAGCGATATTTTAGTTGGTTGTGTATTATATTACGCAACTATATATACAACCAACTAAATGTCATTTGTAAAAAAATGTTCTAACAATCATAAGATTTCGTTGTCACATAACAATAATACAATTGGTTGAAAATTATTATTTTGCAACTATATTTTAATTGGTTGTATATTACATTATGCAGCGACTATATGTTATTGTCAAAAAAAAAAATTCAATCATAAAATGTGGTTATCAAATACGGACAATAGTAGGGTAAAATCACAAATATCATTCATCAACATAAGATAATATATATACATGTCATCGTACTTAGAAACGAAATAGGAGAACTACTCCTATTCGCCCACTACTTCCTTTAATATAGAAAACTACTCCCTTAAATAAATTATGTCATAATATTGCATACTAATTTTCTTGTAATACCCCCCACAAGTTAGGTCATGCAAATCGTAAATGCTCAACTTGTTAAGACAATAATCAAATTGTTTCCTTCCCAAAGCCTTTGTAAATATATCTATTAGCTGATCTGTAGTATACACATATGAAGGAGAAATAATACCCTCCTGAATTGCATCCATAATAAAATGACAATCCACCTCAATATGCTTTGTACGTTCGTGATTAATGAGATTACGAGCAATATGTAGAGCAGACTGACTATCACAAAACAAAGGAATAACTTTAGGGTGATGCACCCTGAGATTGAGCAGCATAGCCTTTAACAATTTCAATTCGCCAGTAACAGATGAGGGATAATGTGTTGCTTCTTAGTTTTCTAAGAGATAGGCGATGCCAATCAGTTAGAGACCGTCGAGTGATGGGACACGTGACCCGATCTAAGTCACACCAGCCTTGTAAAGACAACTCACTATCTGCATAGAGGAAGATACCCTAGCCTGGAATTTTTTTCAACTTCTAAACCTTTTAATAATGAATACGTCTCAACCAGGTTGCCCGAATTTCATGTTAAAAAGGAAACATGATAAACAATTGCAGCATCCTTATTTGGAGAATGCTGAAGCTAATAAGAAAATTCAGTAAACCAAGATTTGAAAATGCCTAGGATGCTTTTCTAGTGAATATGGATAGATAGAGAGATGAATTTGAGATGGTCCTACTCTAAAGTAAGCTCTTCGAGCTTCATCCGATTGATTAACTGGATATTCCTATATTGGTCGACATAACCCTAGATCATGTTCTATAAGAGGAGATTGAGTACAACAATTTGATGCTTAAACCTAGGAGATTTGGGCGGTATACTATACTTTCTGTAGTATCGACATCTTTCTTTCTGGAAAAAGAGTCAAAACTTTTTTTTATTTCCCATGAATAATAAATTCCTATAACAACAATCACTCAATTTCCCACTTTAATGCTCCAATGAAGTAATGATTCTTCAACAAATTATCTAACATTTTAACTTCTCACTAAATAGCAAAGGTTAGCCAAATTGGAAATTCTTGTAAAAGTTAGTATTCAAGTGCTTCAAACTTGGCTTCACAACTAAGGCCCCGTTTAAGTAAAAGATCCTTTTTGATAAAAATAATAATGTTAAATAATGAACTTTTTACTTCCAAATTCACTTTTCAAACTCATATAATATATATTTAACAATCTCGTTATAAGTTCTGACCATATCTGGGTTTTTTTAGAACAATGCTTAAAACTATCCATAGTTTGTCCTCAAGTCAACCCATAAATAGGAGGATAATACGTTTCAACTCACTCAAACCCACGTCCTCCTGCATTGACAACAATGTCCATATAAGAAAATAAATTTAAATGCTTTTAATTTTTGTAAAAAGTTAATTTTGATATAAAGTTACCAGCCTCATTTATATTGAATATACAATTGTAGGGTTATATTTAATTCTATGCATCATTAATGGATTAGATAATTAATTTTATTTCTAATAATGGGATATCATCTAATTTCTCGATAATGTATTACATATTATCAATATACCAAATATTAACCCACAAATATATTGGATATACATGTTCTTTTTATAATATTATATTAGATATAAAATTATTCTCCTTTTGAAACTTACATAAATTATATAACGATAATTTTTCATATCCATTTTACGGTCCATGTTCAAGGTTCACTGCTACCTTTTTAACAATGTTGTATTCAAGATTCGAATAGGGGTGAAGCCAGAACAATTTTTTAGGGGTTGAAAGAAATTTTAATTTTTTTATAGTCTACATCTTTATAATTTTTAAAGAATTAAATCAAATTTTTATAATTTTAGGGGGCCAAAGTATAATTTTACCTTTATTATTTTAAAATTTTTAAAAAATTTAAGGGCTTAATTTTACATTTTAAGGGGAGTCGGTGCCCATGCCAGCCCCCCTCTAGATTCGCCACTGGATTCAAACATTGTTCTTTTCTTGGAAGTACAATATGTCTTACCACTATACCCAACACTTATTAATTCTATATTATCCAAAATAATATAGAACATTATATTAATAAGATTAAATTGTGAAATAAGTATTATTTAAAAAATCAAAATTTATTATTATCAAACAACATAATAACTTAATTTTTACTAACATAACAAACAATTTTATAACTTAAATTCAGCTCTTATAAAATCTTGTATTATAAATTTTGTACTTAATTTATCGGTACTTAATTATTCAATTTATCAACTGCTATCTTAAATAAAAAAATCATTAAAAATAAAGCAGACCAAATTTTATTTTAGAAAATAATAAAATATTAATATTCTAGTCGTAAACTTAAACCCATGATTCACAAAATGGCCCTAAGAAAACATTTTGACTCCTAAATCAAATTATACAAGTTGTCAAATCACTTTGATGTTGATTTCAACCACATCTTCATCTAATTGAACACTTCAAAATGGCTTTTAACTCTATCCAAAATCTAACGATATGCATATTGATGTCAATATGCATGAGAAAAGTATCATAAAATAGTATATATCTATCTTTATACCTATATAATAACTATAATTATTACAACTTGTTTGAAAAATTCTTCAAAACGTGCTTCCAATGATAATCACAAGCATAACCTTGGGTCAAATTCTCAAAATACGAGTGGTTTTTTCTTATTTTACCTTGTTGATATAAGATTTAGTTGAAACTTAAGTTGATCAATTCGTCTTCTTCTTGGTATAGGTTATTAGAGTATAGAGAAAATGATTTTCTTATGAAAGAAATGGAAAAAAAAAAATGGAGAGTCTTGAGAGAGCAGACCCTTAAAGAGGGTCATTAGAAGTATATATAAAAGGTTTTTTTCGAGCCAGATTCCAAGACATCGGAACGGATTAAATTTCGAGTCAGATTATGATATATTTTATTATTCTATAGCAATTCTATAATAGTACTAAACGAAAAATATATTAATATTATTTATATATGTAAAAGATAATGAATAGATGGATTTTGTACTCAATATGGTACGGCTGCATGAACTAAACATGGGATATATTTTTATTTAGTGTTTGTTTAGAAAGGTGGTCAAAAACTGTGGGATAATTCAAAAAGAATATCAAATTGAACCCTAAATTTTACCTAAATTCACTTTTAAGAATTAGTTTAATAGAAAAAGAAATTATTTTGATTGATTTACATTAAGCTTAGGATTCAAATTTGAACGACCCTACTTTTAATTAACTTTTTTATATCGATTTATTTGAGTCAAATTATCTGTTTGTTTTCACTTGACCATATACACTTTTTATGGACCGTTTCAAAATTTTCCAATTTGGACTAATGTTAAAAGAATATATTATAGAGATAGATGTACCTATCAACTTTGAATATATGAATATGGAATTGAGAAAATTAAAGTTAATTTTGGAGGCATACGGTGAATTGTTGGAATTTTTCCAATAAAGTACATACATCAATCGACCACCTACTACGGAGATCTAGGGGAGTCATTGCCGACAATAGTGGGTGGCGGTAGAGTGACAAAAGAAAGTTGAGGTTTCGAGAGGAGGATGGCCCTTCTAATGGTGGCGGGATGGAGATTGAGGCTATGGAGGAATCTAAAGTATTCTTTTAAAGGATAAAATTTTGAACTCATTACGAAGTGGAGAGAATAGAGATGAATTGTGAGCTAGAGAAGTTATGGATGTCGTTAGAGATTGTGTGACTCAAATCTCGACACTTGTTGAAGAAATAAATATAATGGTAAAATAAGGTCGAGGGTTTTTCGATTCTTAAATAGATGTAATCAAAATTCTTTTTGTATCATTCGTTTTTTAATATTAGTAAATTTCTCTTCTTCTATCTGTAATTTTTCTCTCGAAAAGGTTTTCACATAAAAACTGTGTTTTTATTTTTCTTCTTCTTTTTTATTACTTTGCGTTTGTTGTATCGTCGTTATCAAAATTTATTATAACAGATGTGATAGCAGGTTTTTTCGTAGATGATGTTGAAATGGGAGAAAATTCCATGCGAGAAGGAAACGAAATGGAAAGTTCAGAGTATGAAGTTAATGTTATCATGGTTGCGCCCGCCTATTCACGTCTCTTATATTATATATAATACGAAATAATATAATAATAACAAAAATTAATAAAACTCCAAAATAAAAAGATTAAAAATATAAAAAGTTATAATAAAACAATTCTTTATCTTGTGTGTCAACTCGAGTTCTCATGTCAAATTTTTCGTGTAATCTACATATTCGTTTATTTCTCGACACATTAGACAATAATTGTACCTACATAGAAAATAATTGATTAAGTGTCAAATTAAATAAAATTTATGTCCAAAATTAATTAAAATAAATAATAAAAAATTGTTTCGATTAAGCATATTATCCAATTCCTCCCCCCACTTAGCCAATGCTTACCCTCAAGCATTTCATGCATTTTTCAATCCGAGCACACCATATGTATTCAAGTCAATTCAACCACCATAATCCTTAATTCAATCAAGAAACTAGACAATAGTGAAATTTCGATCCTATAACCATCTCCCTCAAGCTAAAAAGTCGATTTGTAATTCAGTTAAGCACAAAATTATCAAATATTCTCATAATTAGGTTTCATAATATTCATTCATGCTAAATTGTCAAGACACCAAAATTAAACAAAAATTTGCAACCATAAACAATCATTTGTCCCATTTCTTGTGTTTGATTTTTTTCCTTTTTTTTTTAAATTAAAAAGCTTCTCTAGAATGTCACTAAATCCTTATACGTGAAGAAGGATGGCAACCCAAGCACCCCCACTCCAATTATTCAATTTATCACATCCCTAGATGGCTATTAGCTCTACTTATAATTGTTAAGATTAGCAGAGTAAGTGAATAAGTTAGAACACCACTTGATCTTTTGACCAAGATAGATGACAACTTAAGCACTTAACTTCAGTTACTCAATTAGTCACAAGTCTAAGCTTTACTCGTAATTTATACAATTAGTGGAGTATTTATTGAATTTTTTTTCTTCGACCACAAGATAAAACAAAATTTCATTAACGGTAAAAAAAATCATGCCAATAAGGTGTCTCAACCAATTTGACACAAAATTAACATCACAGAGCATTCAATTTCGCACACACATTTATCTCAAATAATTAAGTAAATATACATCTTTTATTATCAGAATCGATTTATAGAATCAACATTTTCCTAACATCTAGATGCTTCAAAGAATTGATAAACTAATTATTGAAGTTTTCCGAAAGAAAGTAGAATGCAAGGGTGAAAACACAATTAATACTTAAGGGCAAAGCAAAACAATGACAAAAAGCATGAGGAGAAAACTTCCTAAGATTGTGCAATGTGATGAGGCAGTGATGCAAGGGACCACAAAATTTCAATCCTATTAAAGAAAAATTACATAAATTAGAAATAACTAGAACTAAAAACAAAATTAAGTTTAAAGAAAATTTCTAAAACAAAAAGAAAATAAAATAAAATTGAGTTGCCTCCCAAAAAATGCCTTTGTTTAATGTCGTTGGGTTGACATATTAAAATGTCATACAACTCGTATTTGATGATCTCATCTTACTGTTGTGAAATTTGATTTCAAGAAAGTTGTATAGTTAGTTAATTCGTTATGTTAATAGTGAATTGAGGTAAGTTTACCATTTTAAAATCTATGAACTTAATAAGCATTCGAAATGATTACTCTATTGTTGTTTTCTTTTTTGTAGATTATCAATTAATATGCAAAATTCGTCAGTCAGATAAGGTTGAAGATCACACTATCCCTTTATCAACTCGGTAGATTTTTGTTTGTTTTATGCTCGGGTATATGGCATGTACATAGGTGTTATAACTATATGAGTTACTTTGGCTAGATAGTAGTTTTGAACATAATTAATATTTGGATCATGATGTGATAATGTTCAAGTATAAGGATATATGTTTTGTTAACTTATCTGCTTAAAATGGCATGATATGTATGAAATGATGTGGTAAATGTAATGGTATAAAAGATTGATATGCTTGGATGATTATATTGGATTAATTAAGTCAATTTGGTATGTTTGAAGGTTCAAATGAAGACATGTTGGATAGAATGAATTAAAATGATGTTATGAGGTATTTGGTAAGTATTATGGAATGTTTTGTGTCGGTATAGATGTGTTAATAAGCACGAAAAGTGCTAATGGTGTGGCTTGGCATGGAGTAGGTACCAAATGACCTCTTTTTGCATTAAACAGAATTCTCGTCCCAATGTCAAACTTCCCTCGTCACGACAACAGTCAACAGTTTGCAGTTTGTGACATCACGATGTCATCTTGATGTCAAGTGGTCCAACGCCGTGACGTGACACACTGTTTTGGCGACATCATGACGTCAAATCCAAATTTTTAAAACTTTACAATTTGGTCCTAATACATGTCCGGGACACCAAAAGAGCTTTCGTAAGCTCGATTTAGAGTTGAATTTAATTGCATATTATCATATGAAAACATTTATGGTATAAATGAATGATTGCATGAATAAATTGTTGGTTTTAGTTCTGATTTTGACTGTGGCATCCTGTAGCTCAAACCCGATGGTTGGGTCGGACAAGGGGCATTACAGTTCAAACACAACGGTCCTAGTGGAGCCTCACTTAAGATAGATCTTTAATTCAATCACCAAATGATTCAAGAGTACACTTCTTCCCTATCGGCTAAAGCCCACAACTTCTTCTCTAAGCAAGTATATGCAGCCTCAATAAAGAATTAACAATCCCACAACTTACAATGGTTACTCTACAATGGTTCGACTAAGTTCTACAACTACCTTAGTCAGCTAAGCAAACAATCGAACAAGAAAAGAAACAAACAAGTTGATCAAAACATAAGTTACACACATTTTCGGTAGAAATCAACTCTTAATACTTGATCATTCCCAAGGGAATATGTCGTCTATTTATAGGCTTGGAAAGAAGCAAAATATTCTCCTTTAAAACAACGGATTAGTCCTTGAGAAAGCCCTTGATAAATTTGATAATTATCCCTAAAAAATAGCACATTTAATCATCAAGAAATAATAAGACTTCCATGCTTATCAAACCACCTCAAGAAAGTCAATTGGGAGACTAAGATCTCTTAGTTAACCCATGATACAATTTATTTTTCAAATATGTCATAATCGAATGGACCACGCTCAACTTAACCGAAACCTGTAAAGGGCCCAAAACGATTGCCCAAGCAGAGAAACAAGTTCATTATAATAGTACATGAAACAAGCAGCAATAGCTTCTCCAACAATTTTCAACCATATCTTAATCTAATTCAACACTTCAATTTATCTTTTACCTCAACCAAAACCCTATGATGTGCAATCACAAATAGTTATCTATATAGATAATATTTACACCCAAAAATATATAATAATAAATAAAAACTATAGAAGTTCTTATGCTAAAAGTTCGATTATATTTTGTTGAAAGAGTAAATTAATCATTATACATTAAATCAACGAACAAACTAATCACGCATACCTCATACTAACTTATAAGGACCAATTTTAAAAACTAAAAAATTAACAGAAAGATCGATTTACTTTTTAATATAACGTAAAAGATTAATTTACCTATTTTTAATAAAAATATAATCTAACTCTTAATACAAATATCTCGATGATACTTTTATCCGTAAAATGTTATATAAATATATTAAGTAAACCTCTCCTTTCTCTTTCTATATATAATGTTAAATACAATTTATTTGAAATATTCATCGAAAGCGTGCGTACAATGATGATCTTGATCTTAGCGAAAAGGCCGAGAAAGGTAATTTTTTGGGGTCAAATTCTCTAAATATTATTTTATTGATTTCTTTGCTAAGTGAACAATTTTGACTGAACAATAGAAAACGAAAACTATATTATATTCTTTTCATACATGTAAAAATATGGTGATTGGTGAATATAACAAACATGGATTATATTTTTTTACTAAATTATTCTTTTATTGAATTGGTCAAAGCTTCATAATTGAAAGTTTGTATCCCAAATTTTAGGAAAATTCTAAAAAGAAGGGACGGTATAAAACTATGATTTCACGTCATCTTTATTTTGATATGAAATTGTGATTCCATATCATCCCAGTTTATTTTTAATAGAAGAATGACAAATCAGATTTTTCTTCTTGATTTTTAGCATTTTCAGGAGAAAAAAAATCTGATTTGTCATTTACTTATTGAAAAGGGATAGAGATAACACGGAATCACAATTTCATACAATCTTTTCTCATCTCATTCTTTGTAAATCGTGTGTGGACTCTCTCTAAATTTATTTTAATTTAAGTGATATTTTGTTATCAACATGTAATGTGCTTTGAAGTGATTAATTCTAATAATAGTTTTTCCGTTGTGTATTATTTATATTTGTGGTGGTGCTTATATCTTTAAAAATAAAAATATATGAATTTTTCAAATTAAACCCAAATTTATTAAGTTAATTTTATATGTATTGAAAAATTTGGATTTTAAAAGCAAACTATTAGATTTAATTCCAATTTGGATGAATTTTAAACACATTACACATTTGTGTGGATTACCCATAAATGTAGATTGAAATGTCATCGAACTTACTTTAAAGATGTTTGTTTTATTTAAATACTCTGACCCTCCGCATCAACATTTCTAACCTCGTTAATTAAGGTTATCTCGAATTTAAAAATATTTTGTTGAAATTAGATCTAACCCATCATCCCGATTTTAAATACTTTATTAAAAGTAGATCGAGCCTACTTTAAACATGTTTATTTTATTTAAATACTCGATCCTCCTCATCAATATTTCTAATCTCGTCAATCAGTTGATTCACGATACTAATTTAATCAAATAACTTAATATATAAACCGCAATTGATACATCAATCGTCCACCTACCATGGAAAAATTGAGACTAAAATTAAAATGAAAAACAAAAAGAAGGCAAAACTTTCCATGAAAAGACCATGATTTATTGTACGTGGCTTTAGCTATAGGGCTAAGTATTTTTCTTTACTCAATTGAAATGTAATTAATTAAAAGAATTGTGGTGAGATGATTAATTAATTCAGAAGGTGAAATCATCATTTCATCATCAATTTTTTTTATATTAAAAATATAAATTAAATTATCGATTGAGTCTTAATTCGATTGATATGAATATTATATTACCAGTGTTGAAGGATGTATGTTCGAGTGCGCTGAAGCATATTATCTTCCTATTTAAGGGTTGAGAAGAGACTATAAATAGTTTTAAGCATTATATCAAAAAGAACAGATATGATAATAACTTATAATTACGAATTTAAACATGAACCTTAAGACGAATATAAAAAAATCAAAAATTTAATAATGTTTATCTTTGACTCTCTTTTTTTCCCTCAAAATTTTCTTGTATTGTTCAAAATGATGAAGATAAACATATCCCTACTTGGAACTATTATTGTGACCACTGTCCACTGAGACGAGACAAAGAGGACGATGGCCTTTGCGATGGTTACTTTTAAAAGCACTATACGCAAATTTCATCACCACCATGCAAATTGATCGCCACTACTAAAGTGCTACACTGCCCCACTCCATTTTACTAATTTTAGACTCCATATATATCAACAAAATATCTAACTTTTATATATATATATATATATATATATAATAATTCGATGAGACTTTTTTAATAATTGTATTATAAGTTTTAATTATATCTATTTTTTAATATAATGTCTAAAATTACTTATAGATAGGAGAATAATGCACTTCAGTGTACTCGAACTCACATTATCCTGTAATTGACAAATTTTTTTATTTATTGTAATTGGGTTTATAAAATTTTTATTTTGATTCTGTTATCACATATCATTAATATCTTTATGATCGTGACGCTATCAAAAGACAAAAACAAAGGGGTAAGCAGTGGTTTCCCCCTCAAAAATAGGAATTACTAAGGCTAAAAGTCATTACTAAATGTTGTATCATTGTTGCTAAAATTTTATTGTGACCGACAAAATGTCATTACAAGGTTGTGTATACCTCTGTTGTCGAAAGTACATACAACGCCATTGCAAATTGAAAAATCATTTTTACTTATATATATTGCGTTGACTTAATTTATGTGTCTAAAATGTTTTAGTTATAATAAAATTGGTTACGTGTCTCTAACCTAAAAATATTTTAGTTACAAAAACTATTAAAATAACAACAATATATTGGTTATAAAATAGATATCGTAACAATGTAAATTTAGATGCTAAATCTTTTACGTAACAATACTTTACTGGTATTATATTACACAACTATATATTACACAACTATATATACAACCAACTAAATGTCATTTATAAAAAATTGTTCTAACAACCATAACATTTCGTTGTCACGTAAATTGGTTGAAAATTATTATTTTGCAACTATATTTTAATTGGTTGTATATTACATTATGCAGCGACTATATGTTATTGTCAAAAAAAAAATTAACAACCATAAAATGTGGTTATCAAATATGGACAATAGCAGGGTAAAATCACAAATATCATTCCTCAACATAAGAAAATATATATACATGTCAAATGCTCAACTTGTTAAGGCAATAATCAAATTGTTTCCTTCCCAAAGCCTTTGTAAATATATCTGTTAGCTGATCTGTAGTATACACATATGAAGGAGAAATAATACCCTCCTGAATTGCATCCATAATAAAATGACAATCCACCTCAATATGCTTTGTACGTTCGTGATTAATGAGATTACGAGCAATATGTAGAGCAGACTGACTATCACAAAACAAAGGAATAACTTTAGGGTGATGCACCCTGAGATTGAGCAGCATAGCCTTTAACAATTTCAATTCGCCAGTAACAGATGAGAGATAATGTGTTGCTTCTTAGTTTTCTAAGAGATAGGCGATGCCAACCACTTAGAGACCGTCGAGTGATGGGACACGTGACCCGATCTAAGTCACACCAGCCTTGTAAAGACAACTCACTATCTGCATAGAGGAAGATACCCTAGCCTGGAATTTTTTTCAACTTCTAAACCTTTTAATAATGAATACGTCTCAACCAGGTTGCCCGAATTTCATGTTAAAAAGGAAACATGATAAACAATCGCAGCATCCTTATTTGGAGAATGCTGAAGCTAATAAGAAAATTCAGTAAACCAAGATTTGAAAATGCCTAGATGCTTTTCTAGTGAATATGGATAGATAGAGAGATGAATTTGAGATGGTTCTACTCTAAAGTAAGCTCTTCGAGCTTCATCCGATTGATTAACTGGATATTCCTATATTGGTCGACATAACCCTAGATCATGTTCTATAGGAGGAGATTGAGTACAACAATTTGATGCTTAAACCTAGGAGATTTGGGCGGTATACTATACTTTCTGTAGTATCGACATCTTTCTTTCTGGAAAAAGAGTCAAAACTTTTTTATTTCCATGAATAATAAATTCCTATAACAACAATCACTCAATTTCCCACTTTAATGCTCCAATGAAGTAATGATTCTTCAACAAATTATCTAACATTTTAACTTCTCACTAAATAGCAAAGATTAGTCAAATTGGAAATTCTTGTAAAAGTTAGTATTCAAGTGCTTCAAACTTGGCTTCACAACTAAGGCCCCGTTTAAGTAAAAGATCCTTTTGATAAGAATAATAATGTTAAATAATGAACTTTTACTTCCAAATTCACTTTTCAAACTCATATAATATATATTTAATAATCTCGTTATAAGTTCTGATCATATCTGGGTTTTTTTTAGAACAATGCTTAAAACTATCCATAGTCTGTCCTCAACCCATAAATAGGAGGATAATACGTTTCAACTCACTCAAACCCACGTTCTCCTGCATTGACAATAATGTCCATATAAAAAAATAAATTTAAATGCTTTTAATTTTTGTAAAAGTTAATTTTGATATAAAGTTACAAGCCTCATTTATATTGAATATACAATTGTAGGGTTATAATTCTATGCATCATTAATGGATTAGATAATTAATTTTATTTCTAATAATGGGATATCATCTAATTTATCGATAATGTATAGAATTATATATTATCAATATACCAAATATTAATCCACAAATATATTGGATATACATGTTCTTTTTATAATATTATATTAGATATAAAATTATTCTCCTTTTGAAACTTATATAAAATATATAACGATAATTTTTCATATCCATTTTACGGTTCATGTTCAGGGTTCACTGCTGCCCTTTTTAACAATGTTGTCTTCAAGATTCGAATAGGGGTGAAGCCAGAACAATTTTTTAAGGGTTGAAAGAAATTTTAATTTTTTTATAGTCTATATCTTTATAATTTTAAAGAATTAAATCAAATTTTATAATTTTAGGGGCCAAAGTATAATTTTACCATTATTATTTTAAAATTTTAAAAATTTAAGGGCTTAAATAATAATTTTACATTTTAAGAGAGTCGGTGCCCATGCCCCCCCTCTAGATTCGCTTAATGGATTCAAACATTGTTCTTTTCTTGGAAGTGCAATATGTCTTACCACTATACCCAACACTTATTAATTTATATTATCCAAAATAATATAAAACATTATATTAATAAAATTAAATTGTGAAATAAGTATTATTTAAAAATCAAAATTTATTATTATCAAACAACGTAATAACTTAATTTTACTAACATAACAAACAATTTTATAACGTAAATTCAGCTCTTATATTATAAATTTTGTACTTAATTTATCGGTACTTAATTATTCAATTTATCAACTGCTATCTTAAATAAAAAATCATTAAAAATAAGGCAGACCAAATTTTATTTTAGAAAATAATAAAATATTAATATTCTAGTCGTAAACTTAAACCCATGATTCACAAAATGGCCCTAAGAAAACATTTTGACTCCTAAATCAAATTATACAAGTTGTCAAATCACTTTGATGTTGATTTCAACCACATCTTCATCTAATTGAACACTTCAAAATGTCTTTTAACTCTATCCAAAATCTAACGATATGCATATTGAAGTCGATATGCATGAGAAAAGTATCATAAAATAGTATATATCTATCTTTATACCTATATAATAACTATAATTATTACAACTTGTTTGAAAAATTCTTCAAAAACGTGCTTCCAATGATAATCACAAGCATAACCTTGGGTCAAATTCTCAAAATACGAGTGGTTTTTTTCTTATTTTACCTTGTTGATATAAGATTTAGTTGAAACTTAAGTTGATCAATTCGTCTTCTTCTTGGTATAGGTTATTAGAGTATAGAGAAAAATGATTTTCTTATGAAAGAAACGGAAGAAAAGTGGAGAATCTTGAGAGAGCAGACCCGTAAAGAGGGTCATTAGAAGTATATATAAAAGGGTTTTTTTCGAGCCAGATTTCAAGACATCGAAACGGATCAAATTTCGAGTCAGATTATGATATATTCCATTATTCTATAGCAATTCTATAATAGTACTAAACGAAAAATATATTAATATTATTTATATATGTAAAAAGATAATGAATAGATGGATTGTGTACTCAATATGGTACGGCTGCATGAACTAAACATGGGATACATTTTTATTTAGTGTTTGTTTAGAAAGGTGGTCAAAGACTGTGGGATAATTCAAAAAGAATATCAAATTGAACCCTAAATTTTACCTAAATTCACTTTTAAGAATTAGTTTAATGGAAAAAGAAATTATTTTGATTGATTTACATTAAGCTTAGGATTCAAATTTGAACGACCCTACTTTTAATTAACTTTTTTTATATCGATTTATTTGAGTCAAATTATCTGTTTGTTTTCACTTGACCATATACACTTTTTATGGACCGTTTCAAAATTTTCCAATTTGGACTAATGTTAAAAGAATATATTATAGAGATAGATGTACCTATCAACTTTGAATATATGAATATGGAATTGAGAAAATTAAAGTTAATTTTGGAGGCATACGGTGAATTGTTGGAAATTTTCCAATAAAGTACATACATCAATCGACCACCTACTACGGAGATCTAGGGGAGTCATTGCCGACAATAGTGGGTGGCGGTAGAGTGACAAAAGAAATTAGTTGAGGTTTCGAGAGGAGGATGGCCCTTCTAATGGTGGCGGGATGGAGATTGAGGCTATGGAGGAATCTAAAATATTCTTTTAAAGGATAAAATTTTGAACTCATTACGAAGTGGAGAGAATAGAGATGAATTGTGAGTTAGAGAAGTTATGGATGTCGTTAGAGATTGTGTGATCTCGAATCTCGACACTTGTTGAAGAAATAAATATAATGGTAAAATAAAGGGATCTGTAAAGGCGAAAGATTTAGGGTTTTTCAATCTTTAAATAGAAGTAGTCAAAACTCTTCTTGTATCATTCGTTTTTCAATATTAATAAATTTTTTTTTATCCGTAATTTTTCCCTCAAAAAGATTTTCACATAAAAACTGTGTTTTTATTTTTCTTCTTCTTTTTTATTACTTTGCGTTTGTTGTATCGTCGTTATCAAAATTTATTATAACAGATGTGATAGCAGGTTTTTTCGTAGATGATGTTGAAATGGGAGAAAATTCCATGCGAGAAGGAAACGAAATGGAAAGTTCAGAGTATGAAGTTAATGTTATCATGGTTGCGCCCGCCTATTCACGTCTCTTGTATTATATATAATACAAAATAATATAATAATAACAAAAATTAATAAAACTCCAAAATAAAAAGATTAAAAATATAAAAGTTATAATAAAACAATTCTTTATCTTGTGTGTCAACTCGAGTTCTCATGTCAAATTTTTGTGTAATCTACATATTCGTTTATTTCTCGACACATTAGACAATAATTGTACCTACATAGAAAATAATTGATTAAGTGTCAAATTAAATAAAATTTATGTCCAAAATTAATTAAAATAAATAATAAAAATTATTTCGATTAAGCATATTATCCAATTCCTCCCCACTTAGCCAATGCTTACCCTCAAGCATTTCATGCATTTTCAATCCGAGCACACCATATGTATTCAAGTCAATTCAACCACCATAATCCTTAATTCAATCAAGAAACTAGACAATAGTGAAATTTCGATACTATAAATTACTCTATTGTTTTCTTTTTTGTAGATTATCAATTAATGTGTTATACCGATAAGGTTGAAGATCACACTATCCTTTATCAACTCGGTAGATTTTTGTTTGTTTTATGCTCGGGTATATGGCATGTACATAGGTGTTATAACTATATGAGTTACTTTGGCTAGATAGTAGTTTTGAACATAATTAATATTTGGATCATGATGTGATAATGTTGTATAAGGATATATGTTTTGGTAACTTATGTGCTTAAAATGGCATGATATGTATGAAATGATGTGTAAATGTAATGGTATAAAAGATTGATATGCTTGGATTAATTAAGTCAATTTGGTATGTTTGAAGGTTCAAATGAAGACATGTTGGATAGAATGAATTAAAATGATGTTATGAGGTATTTGGTAAGTATTATGGAATGTTTTGTGTCGGTATAGATGTGTTAATAAGCACAAAAAGTGCTAATGGTGTGGCTTGGCATGGAGTAGGTACCAAATGGCCTCTTTCTGCATTAAACAGAATTCTCGTCCCAATGTCAAACTTCTCTCGTCACGACAACAGTCAACAGTTTGCAGTTTGTGACATCACGATTTCATCCTGATGTTAAGTGGTCCAACGTCGTGACGTGACACACTGTTTTGGCGACATCACGACGTCAAATCCAAATTTTTAAAACTTTACAATTTGGTCCTAATACATGCCCGGGACACCAAAAGAGCTTTGAAGCTCGATTTAGAGTTGAATTTAATTGCATATTATCATATGAAAACATTTATGGTATAAATGAATGATTGCATGAATAAATTGTTGGTTTTAGTTCGATTTTGACTGTGGCATCCCTGTAGCTCAAACCCAGATGGTTGGGTCGGACAAGGCGTTACAGTTCAAACACAACGGTCCTAGTGGAGCCTCACTTAAGATAGATCTTTAATTCAATCACCAAATGATTCAAGAGTACACTTCTTCCCTATCGGCTAAAGCCCACAACTTCTCTAAGCAAGTATATGCAACCTCAATAAAGAATTAACAATCCCACAACTTACAATGGTTACTCTACAATGGTTCGACTAAGTTCTACAACTACCTTAGTCACTAAGCAAACAATCGAACAAGAAAAGAAACAAACAAGTTGATCAAAACATAAGTTACACACATTTTCAGAGAAATCAACTCTTAAAACTTGATCATTCCCAAGGAATATGTCGTCTATTTATAGGCTTGGAAAGAAGCAAAATATTCTCCTTTAAAACAATGGATTAGTCCTTGAGAAAGCCCTTGATAAATTTGATAATTATCCCTAAAAAAATAGCACATTTAATCATCAAGAAATAATAAGACTTCCATGCTTATCAAACCACCTCAAGAAAGTCAATTGGGAGACTAAGATCTCTTAGTCAACCCATGATACAATTTATTTTTCAAATATGTCATAATCGAATGGACCACGCTCAACTCAACCGAAACCTGTAAATGGCCCAAAATGATTGCCCAAGCAGAAAAACAAGTTCATTATAATAGTACATGAAACAAGCAACAACAGCTTCTCCGACAATTTTCAACCATATCTTAATCTAATTGGACACTTCAATTTATCTTTTACCTCAACCAAAACCCTATGATGTGCAATCACAAATAGTAATCTATATAGATCACATTTACACCCAAAAACATATAATAATAATAATAATAAAACTATAGAACTTCTATGCTAAAAGTTCGATTATATTTTGTTGAAAAGTAAATTAATCATTATACATTAAATCAACGAACAAACTAATCACGATACCTCATACTAATTATAAGGACCAATTTTAAAAACTAAAAAATTAATGAAAGATCGATTTACTTTTTAATCTAACGTATAAAATTAATTTACCTATTTTTTAATAAAAAGAATAAAATATAACTCTTAATACAAATAACTCGATGATACTTTTATCCGTAAAATATTATATAAATATATTAAGTAAACCTCTCCTTTCTCTTTTCTAAAATATAATGTTAAATACAATTAGCGAAAAGGCCGAAAATCTAAATATTATTTGAAATATTCATAATGATGATCTTGATCTTAGCGAAAAGGCCGAGAAAAATTTTTGGGTCAAATTCTCTAAATATTATTTTATTGGTTTCTTTGCTAAGTGAACAATTTTGACTGAACAATAGAAAACGAAAACTATATTATATTCTTTTCATACATGTAAAAATATGGTGATTGGTGAATATAACAAACATGGATTATATTTTTTATTAAACTATTCTTTTATTGAATTGGTCAAAGCTTCATAATTGAAAGTTTGTATCCCATATTTTAGGAAAATTCTAAAAAAGGACGGTATGAAACTATGATTTCATCGTCATCTATTTTGATATAAAATTGTGATTTTATATCATCCTCCTTTATTTTCTATGAAGAATGACAAATCAGATTTTTCTATTGATTTTTAGCATTTTGAGAAAAAACTGAAAATCAAGAGTCGAAAAAATCGATTTGTCATTCACATAGCGAAAAGGGACGAGATAACACGAATCACAATTTCATACAATCTTTTCTCATCTCATTCTTTGTAAATCGTGTGTGGACTCTCTCTAAATTTATTTTAATTTAAGTGATATTTTGTTATCAACATGTAATGTGCTTTGGAGTGATTAATTCTAATAATAGTTTTTCCATTGTGTATTATTTATATTTGTGGTGGTGCTTATATCTTTAAAAATAAAATATATTAATTTTTAAATTAAACCCAAATTTATTAAGTTAATTTTATTTGTATTGGAAAATTTGGATTTTAAAAGCAAACTATTAGATTTGATTCCAATTTGGATGAATTTTAAGCACATTACACATTTGTGTGGATTACCCATAAATGTAGATTGAAATGTCATCCAACTTACTTTAAAGATGTTTGTTTTATTTAAATACAGACCCTCCTCATCAACATTTCTAAAGAATTAATTAAGGTTATCTCGAATTTAAAAATATTTTGTTGAAATTAGATCTAACCCATCATCCCGATTTGAAAATACTTTATTCACATATGTTTATTGAAAAGGACAGAGATTAGAATCACAATTTTACATCAATCTTTTTCATCTCATTCTTTGTAAATCGTGTGTGGACTCTCTCTAAATTTATTTTAATTTAAGTGATATTTTGTTATCAACATGTATGTGCTTTGGAGTTTAATTCTAATAATAATTGTGTATTATTTATATTTGTGGTGGTGCTTATATCTTTAAAAAATAAAATATATTAATTTTTAAATCAAATTTATTAAGTTAATTTTATTTGTATTGAAAAATTTGGATTTTAAAAGCAAACTATTAGATTTGATTCCAATTTGGATGAATTTTAAGCACATTACACATTTGTGTGGATTACCCATAAATGTAGATTGAAATGTCATCCAACTTACTTTAAAGATGTTTGTTTTATTTAAATACTCGACCTCCTCATCAACATTTCTTCATCAATATTTCTAACATCTTTATTAAAAGTAGATCGAGCTTACTTTAAACATGTTTATTTTATTTAAATTGATTCATCAATACTAATTTAATCAAATAACTTAATATATAAACCGCAATTGATACATCAATCGTCCACCTACCATGGAAAAATTGAGACTAAAATTAAAATGAAAAACAAAAGAAGGCAAAACTTTCCATGAAAAGACCGTGATTTCTTGTACGTGGCTTTAGCTATAATTTTGCCGACAAAGGGCTAAGTATTATTTTTCTTTAGTCAATTGAAATGTAATTAATTAAAAGAATTGTGGTGAGATGATTAATTAATTCAGAAGGTGAAATCATCATTTCATCATCATTTTTTAATATTAAAAATATAAATTAAATTATCGATTGAGTCTTAACTCATTGGTATGAATATTATATTACCAATGTTGGAAGTTTGAAGATATTATCTTCCTATTTAAGGGTTGGGAAGAGACTATAAATTGTTTTAAGCATTATATCAAAAAGAAAGATATGATAATAACTTATAATTTAATTTAAACATGAACCTTAAGACGAATATAAAAAATCAAAATTTAATAATGTTTATCTTTGACTCTCTTTTCCCTCAAATTTTTCTTGTATTGTTCAAAATGATGAAGATAAACATATCCCTACTTGGAACTATTATTGTGACCACTGTCCACTGAGACGAGACAAAGAGGACGATGGCCTTTGCGATGGTTACTTTTAAAAGCACTATAGGCAAATTTCATCACCACCATGCAAATTGATCGCCACTACTAAAGTGCTACACTGCCCCACTCCATTTTACTAATTTTAGACTCCATATATATCAACAAAATATCTAACTTTAATATATATATATATATATAATAATTCGATGAGACTTTTTTAATAATTATATTATAAGTTTTGATTATATCCATTTTTTAATATAATGTCTTATAGATAAGAGAATAATGTCTTCAAATTGACTGAACTCATTATTATCCTACAATTGACAAATTTTTTATTTAAATTACTTATAGATAAGAGAATGTCTTCAAATGTACTTAACTCACATTATCCTACAATTGACAAATTTTTTATTTATTGTAATTGGGTTTATAAAATTTTATTTTGATTCTATTTTCACATATCATTAATATCTTTATGATCGTGACACTATCAAAAGACAAAAGCAAAGGGTAGAGTGGTTTTCCTCAAATGATTAAGGCTACGTTCGCATTGATTTTAGATGAGCTTTTAGGAAAAAAGTGCTTTTATATAAAAAGTAATAAAGAACAAAGGTAAAAGTAGAAGCTTTTTCAACTTAAGAAAAGTCATTTTTCTCATATGAAAAAGCAAAAATTTGGTACTTTTTTAAGCCAAAAGTGCTTTTGAGGTTGATATTACTTTTTAACTTTATTTGTTCTTTTTTTTTTTAGATTATATATTTAAAATTAATATTATATATTAAATTATTAAAATTAAGTTATAATAAATTATTTTTTATATTTTACTAAAATATCATAATATTAATTAATTTGAATATTATTTAAAACATATTTATTATTTTATAATATCATGTCTAAAATGGATATTTTATTTCTCAAAAAATCTTTTTGACAATAATATCAAATACTTAAATTTTTCAAATGAACTTTTCATCAAATCTTAAATTTTTCAAATGAACTTTTCAAAATATTGTCAAACTAGCCCTAAGACCTTTCAAAATTTATGAAACTATTTATTAATATAATGATAAAATTATACTTTGATTCTTTAAAAAATTATGATTTTTATCCTTATTTATATAAATATAGATTATAACTCATTAAAAATATAAAAATATACAAAATATTTTTTTTTCTATTTTAGCTCGGCAAGGATCAGTATTATTATTAGGTTGAACAGGAACTGTCACTTGGAAAAAAGTGATCAGTCAAGGGAGAGGAGCCAAAACAAAAGAGTAATGAACCCATCCAACATTGTTCCAATAGAAAAACTCGATCAACACTTTTTAGATAGTCGGTGTATTTATTTATAATTAGTATAAAAGTAATGGTAATAATGAAATTAAATATTATAAAAATATTATAATCGGGGCAAAACTAAAGGGTTGGTATGGACTCACCTTCTAAAAGGTAAAATTTTATTTAGGCTTTTAAAATTTTTTAAAATTTTAAATTAGTAAAGATAAAATTATACTTTGACCCCTAAAGTTATAAAAATTTAATTTAATTCTTTACAAATTAAAATATATAAACTATAAAAATTAAAATTTTATCCGACCCTCAAAAATTATCTTGACTTCAACACCGACTACAATATAAGATAAAAATTAAATATACCGAATTGAAGATAAACGTAGATGAAAGGTTATCAGCATAATCAAACGATAGGAATACCTTAACATCATCTAATTACCACCATGCTTAGAAAGCACTTTGTCTCGAAAATAGGATTTTAAGACTTTTTTTTGGTTTGATGAGTGTGACTTTTGGATTATAGCATTGGGATTTGTGGGTTTAGGGGCCAACTTAGAGACTTCACCAACCTTTTTTGGGGATTTGTGGGGGAAGAGGACTCTCCCTTATTTTAGCTAATTTCATTCGTATGGGTTCTAATTTTCTACATTGGTGTACCCATTAATTTTTTTTAAAAATAGTTTTATTTATGATTTAATATATTTAAGTTAAATTTAGTTTGGTATATTTTAAATCGATTTATTTTGAATAAAGTAGATTTTTTAAAGAAAATGTAGAGTAAAGTGGGTGAATTTTGTTTATAGTGAGTATAAAAAATTATAATATTATTATCATATCTGTTATTTAAAATCATCATTTTATTCTTATATATATAATTATTAAAATGGTAAAAAATATAATAATGTGTCATGGAAAAATTTATATACTTTATGTTTAAATATTTTTAAAAAATTATATTTAAATATTTTTTATTTATAAAATATTAAATATAAGTAATAAAATTTCTATTGAATTGTAGAGTGGGGTGAGACAGAGATGAATAAATCTAACATCCATAAAAGTAATATTGATTTTAATATTATACATCTATTATGGAGTGAAACAGGTAGTGTAGCAAAATATTTTTTCAGCTTTTTATTTAGAAAAAAAGTTTTCAAACAAAAATTAATTAATTAAATGCCTAGAATTTTTAATTTTCACAGTAAATATTACATTTTAGCATCATTGTTTCGTCTAGAGCTCTAAAATGTCAAGAATGTACCTGATAATCCATAAGTACATATAATTTTTATGAAGTTTTATAATTTTTAAATTTTTGGTCAATAATTAAGGAATAATGAAAGTGCTTAGCTAACAAGAATATATATATTTATTATTATTTATTAAAAATTTAAAAATAAAAAAGAAAGTAAGTACTGCAAGGCAGCACAACATATCACGTGGAGTAGCAAGATGGCATCTTTGCTAGATCCCGTTCTCTAATTTGCGTTCACACTTAATAGATTCCACGCTTAACCGCGTTCACACTTGCAACAATTCGGCTTCATCCTAGCTAATATGGCTTGGCTCCTATTTTTATTTAATATAATATTTTAAAATTTTAATTTTAAAATATTTTTTAAAATAAATTAATGCTAACTAAATAAATCTAAATCGTAAATGCAAAATTTTTATAAAGCCAAACTATATTTCGTAATTTTTCTAGTCAATAAGGACACAATAAAATCTCATTTCGTAATTCTTTTCAATAATTACTAGGTAAAATATAGTTCACGTCACTAAATGTACTTCTACTTTATATAATAAAAATAAAAAATTATCGATTGAACTTTAATTCGATTGATATTATTGCGAGAACATAAAAAAAAAAAGCCAAGCCAAGGGAAGCCAAGCCGAGCCATATTGAAGGCGACTTAACCCACAATGATTAACCTAATAAAGGTATCAATCACATGCCAATATTGAGTGGGTGAGAAGGTCAACCATTGATAATCAGCCACGTCGGATGACATGTCATCGTACGTGGTATCATTTTAGGTTTGACTCTTTCACCACTTTCCCTATATATAGCCCATCCCTTTTTAGCATTTAAGTACTTGCCCTCTGTCTCTCCTATTTTCATTTTTAAAAAAATTTAATGGGTAATTGTTTACGGCATCAATCATCAACACAATGGGCCGGCGACGACTGGGGAGCAACGGCGGCTGACTACGGCGACGACGACGGGTTTTCCGACATTAAAACGAAAGAAAAGGGTATTGTAGGAGATCATCGTCAAAAAGATGGTTTTATTACAACATCCTCGACTCCAACTGTTCATGAAGTTAAAGTGAAGATAACGAAGAAGCAGTTGGAGGAATTGTTAGGTAGGGTTGATGTAAAGGAGTTATCAGTACAACAGGTTTTAGCACAGTTGATTAATGTTAGTAATCAATTTGATGAAACAAATCAACGGTCATGGAGGCCTGCACTACAAAGCATTCCTGAGGTGAATTGAACTGATCATGAAGAAAAAAAAAAAAATGAAACCCAGAATTTTTGTTCTTTCTATTGGGCGTTGGGAGGGGGGGAATTCTTGTATGGCATATGGTTTAATTGATTTTCTCGGGAAAGTGATAGAAAGTAGAGAGTAAAGAAGAAAAATTCTATGGGGTTTTTTTGATCAGTTTGTATATAGAAAGAACATGGTGTTTTTGTTTGTATAGAATTAAAAGAGGTCCTTTTCTTTTTACTAAAAAGCTTATGATTATTTTCTTTTAGAAGAAGATAAATCAGATTTTTTTCTTGATTTTAATTTTTCCCTGAAAAATTTAAATTTAACTAGAAATACTAAAATTTAGAAGTAAAAATTTAATTTGTTATTCTCATATTAAAACGGATAAAACATATAAAAATGAGATGAAATCACAATTTTATACAATTTTTTTTCCTTTTATAAATACTCTTTTCTCACATATAACTAAACATATAAAATTTCTACGGAGATCTTATATTAGGAATCAATTTATATTTTGTTTTTACTAAAATTAGAAATAAATTAGTCATTGTTTGTTAAATTAAATAGCAAACTGTTATTTCTAATGAAAATCTCATCAATTTTTGATATTAAATCTAGTTTATATATGTCAGTATGAGGTATACATGACAAGCCACGTGTAATTATCTACATATTCCGTCAGTCGCTTCAATTTTTAACTGTAGAATTTAATGGAATTTTCACCAAAAAAATTTGATTTGCTCTTTGATCTAATATATAATGACTAATTTATTCGATTTTTTAATAAATTAGGTCAAAAGTAATCTGATTCCTACTAATAAACTTTCCGAGACTTTTACCTACAAAATATTATCCAATTAGTATAATTTGTATAGTATTTATATAATTGCATAATAACACCATTTTTATTAACTTATAAATAAATTATAACACCTTTCATAATATTTTTGTGTAATTACAATAAATTATTAAAATATTCATTTAATTACATAAAATATTATCTAATTACGTAAATTAGTATAAATTTCGTAATATTTTATGCTAATTATATCAACGGAGGTAGAGATGAACGAAATTTTAATCATGAAGTAGAGAAGAAGAAACTCGCTTTTATTATATAGGGTCGGACCTGAGTCGAATTATTTTATTATAATTATATATATAATAAAACTAATAGAAATTCCATACTGTTTTGTGTGTAACTGTGGAGATCTGACCTAGCATGCTGATGAAGATTCAGTCATAATAATTAAGTAATTATAAATCAAATAATTAATTTGAGAAAAACTTAAGTAAAAGCTAATTGGATGGAAAAGTTGAAAGAAAATTTCACACGACTATATAAATGATTAAATATCAATCTAGTCCCTTTATTTAATTAGATTACATGAAATGGTGAAATTTCAATTTTGATCCCTATATTTGTTCAAATTTAAGATTTAATTTTATACTTTTTACATAATTTATTACATCAACGTTTATAATTTCGTTAATTATCTGTATAAAGCTTTTTTTTCATTTATCTTATAAAATAATTAAATTAAAACTCAATCACTATTATATATACTCAGGACGAAGCGGAGGAGTAAATTTTCGTTAGTTTAGTTTTGATGGATAATTTTGTATTTTTAAATAAAAATTATTGAATGCTGAGTCATGAAAGTTGTTGATTTAGTCATGCAACCACCAAAATTGTGACAAAGACCTCACAAAAGTGAAGCTATAGATAGATAGGACAAAACCAAAATTAATAATATAACCCAAAAAAATAAATCTTGAACAAATCAAAATCTACTATCTTTCCATTTTTATTTAGGTAATGAAGGACCCATGACCTCATGATGACTATAACATTATTGGGAGGAAAATAATAATAAAATTATCGTCTTAATTTGTACAAAGTAATGATTAAATTTTTTAAATATAAATATGTTTAATTTTAAGCTATTTAAGTTTAAAAATTATTATTATTTTAATATTTTATTATTTATAAATAGTTATATGAGTTATCGAATTGAGTGGAATTTGAGTTTAAATTTAAAATTTTTTGAAATTAACTGTAATTAGGGGTGAGTATTCGATTGAGTCGAGTCGAATCGAGTCAAAAAATTTGGAGTTAAATCGAGTCAAGTTAACGAATACTATTATTTATACTTAATGTTACGATTAGATGGACTGATTATTTAACTAGTAGACGAAGTACAAGATTATTTAACTACATAAACAATATAATGATTTTGCATCTTAACTTAATGGGTAAACATTTATCAAAACGACGTAATTTTGCCTTTTAACTTAATTATTTTGAATTTTAACTTTTAAAAAAGTAAACATTTATCAAAACGACGTAGTTTTGTCTTTTTTTATTCGGATTTTCGGATAACTCGAATCGTGTAATTCATATTCGAGTTAAATCGAAAAACTTAATTGTTTATTCGAGTTGATCCGAATAACTTGATTAACTCAAATAGCTCGAACTATTTAATTCAAATTTTAAAATTTTTATCTAATTTTTCGAATCGAATCAATTTTACTTACCATTCTTATAGCTTGGCCTAACTCATGATAAGCTTAAATAATTATTACTTTATTTTTCTTTTGTCAATGAATCATGTGGCAACTATTAAAGGAGGACTAAAGCTTGACCAAACTTATTGATCTAATCTATATTCAATGCTAAATATATGAGTCATATTAAAATAAAGTAATAGAAAATGTGTCGGCAGTTATATCTGTTACCCACCTCTTTATAATTTTAGGTTTTTGGAATATTTTGTCATTTTGTTGGACCTTTCTGGACACACCCTCTATAACATAAATATTTTTTTGGTAGCATAGGTCCTCTTACGTTTTACTGCCTGAGGTTAATCTTACTTGAATCAAAGGTGATATTCAGATAAATTTCAATAATAATAATTTTAAGATTTAAACTCACTCTAAATACATAGAGAAGAAATCCGTTTCTATTTCTTTCAACTATTTGTTGGTTATATGGATAAATTTTTAAGCCTTCGTTTGTATCTTTTATTCTTTCTTTTTATGGTATTAGAACTTTATAAGCTCCTTCGAATAGATTTACGGAATACAATTTTCTTTCATCTCATCTTACCACTTCACACACGAAATGGCCTTCAACTTAACAATTTTCTATGCTAACAACATCGCCATTATCAATAGCAATGCAGTTGTGCAATTTAATCCAGCATCGCAATTATCGATCAAACTAGTTGGTAGTCACAATTTCACCATTTGAAAAGTCGATGGATTTATTGTTAGAAAATTGTTTAAAAAACATGTCTGAACTGGTGCAACAAAATCTAAAAAAATTCTAAACCAAACTTTTGTCATGATATTTAATGTAAAAAATTTGATCAAACAAGTACCTCACATCGAGGCCTATTGGAGATAGTCATTGTCGTGATACCCCTATGGGAAGGTGCTTGATTTGAAGTCTTAACTCTTCAAAATTTCAACCAATTGATCTTCTCTATTATTCTCAAACTCATAATTACTTAGAGAATAGGTTGTAACTCAAAGAATCAAGCGTGGGACAAAATTGAAACTCTCATTTGGGAAGAGCGTATGCAATCCTCAATAACCAAAATTAACTTTTGTTTTAAAGTTGAGTAAAATCGGCTTTGAAATCAAACTTTAATTACGAGATGAGGACCAAGTTGGATGAATGTTATAAATTTTGGGCTTGAATCGAATTTTGCAAGAGAATTTCATAATTAAGTTAATATTGGAATTCAATTAATCTTAAAATTTGTTTTGAGGTTAGTTTTGAAATTTAATTTCAATTTAATTAAAATTTTAGAAAATTCGGCATAAAAGGGTGGATATCTAGGTTTTAAGGGGAAAATGATTTTTTGTTTAATAATCTTCTTATAGGTTCTGATCATATTTGTTCTTTTTTAAATAATGCCTAGAACTACCCATAGCCTCTCCCAACCTCTTGTATTGGCAACAATGTCCATGTCAATCGAGTTATGACTCAATCAATAAATGTTTTTAAATAAAATATTTTTATTTTTACAAATATTGGTTTTAATTTTAACTAATTTTGAGAAAAACTGTTTTGTATTTTGTTTTTAAGTAAATATTTTCATAACTATACAAGAGGCTACTCAATTGTGGGTCATTTTTTTTGGTCACTTAACTATCAAATTTTAAATTGGTCACCAAATTATGGGTTGTTTCTTTTTTTTTTTATCACCGAACTATGAATTTTTTAATTGATCACCCAACTAATCGAGATTGTTTTTTTCGATCCATTTTCCTTAATTGCACTATCAGGAGGGTTGACTTGGCAGTTAAAAAATTAGTATAATAATAAGTTTAGCCTCAACTTTTACATATTATATCATTTTAGTTCTAATTTTAAAAACCACCCTTAAAATTTACTAATATCATAATTTAATCATAATTTTGAAAATTCAAACAAATATAAAAATAATACATAAATATTTTCAATATATATAATAATACATTTAAATTTTATATTAATATTAATATTAAATAATAATAAAACCCTCTCCTCTCCTTACCCGGTCTCTTTCCCTCTCCCTCTTCACCATCTCTCTCCAAAGGATAATTGCTAATGTTTCCGAGGCGGCAAAGCAAAGGCTCGAGAAGAGGGGAATGCAGATTCCTCCATGGCTTAAAGCTGAGTATTTCAATGCCAAAATGGTACTCTCTTTATATTCGAGCCACGCCTTCACCTCCTACACTTATTTTAACACCCACATCTACACTCACAAGCAGAACACTCCAAAGTTAAATGAAAAGAACAATAACTTTTTTTTAGTAAACTATTAAAATGGTCACTTTTATTTATCTCGTATTATATTTTAGTCACTTATGTTTGAAATATTACGTTTTAGTCACTTATGTTATCGAGTTGTAACATTTTAGTTACTGAGCCGTTAATTGTTGTTAATGGTGTAACGATAAACTGACTTAACACGTTAAATCATCATTTCAAATAAAAATTTTAGATTAATTTACACAAGAGTTAAAGCTGTCATATTATTTGTTGTCTACTTGTGTATGCTAATTTTAGTTCACGAACAAACACACCCCTTATCTTTAGGGGTCATTTCTTTGTATTTCTTTTACTCGTTTATTCCAACTTTTAGTTGTTTCGTCATTGAATTGAACTAAAGCTAGCTTTTTGTTCTACATTTACGTAAGTATCAATCCAGTTCGTCCTTCTTTATCATCTAAAACTTCCCTAAGCCTCTAACCCTTAAAGTTCTTGATCTTATTTGACATGTATACCAAATTCGACATTAGTGGGTGGTGGGTATTGAAATAGCTGAAAATATGTATTCAGAAAAATAGCTTTTCAAAAATATATAATTAAATATAAAAAACTCGATTAGTCTCTCTTTTTTTTTTTTTTTTTTAAGTAGGTAAATGGAGAAAGTAATATCCAAATAGATGGTCAAAAGTGCGGGAAAAAGAAAATTGGGTGCTGCTGCAGAGGACCGGGAAAATCCCAAACATGTCTAATTTTTAAGGTGCAAAGAGAATTAGGGTTTAGGGTTTGAATCGAGAAGGGGAAATGGAGGAAGAGAAGGGAACAACAGGAAGCATAAACCTAAGCCTGAATGGTAAAGAAGAGAAAATAAATCTGAGTGGTCAGGTTCATCATCTTCCATGCTGCATCAAATTCAATGGCCCTTGCACTGTTTCTCAGTACTTCAAACCCAAACTTGAAGGTAACTTTTTCTCCTTATTTCGATTTTGTTTTTGTTTTTGTTTTATAATTAAATATCATGCAAAGGTAAAGATGTGGTTTTTCCCCTTTTTCCTTTTGGGTTTTATGATATGTAGGGATGGAGATTGATGGGTTAGCAGTAGAGGAAGCGCATTTTAGAGGAAGGAAGCTTCAAGGAACTACTATTTCTCTTCCAAATGGATATGCTGGTATTTTTTTGTTGGATGGGGGGTTTTATGGATTTTTGCAAGTTTGATTTTGTTGGAAAGATGATTTCTTCTCCTTGATGTTTGTTGACTGAAACTCTGAGTTGTAGTTGTGTGTTAGGAATATTGTTGGTCTAAGCTTGTGACATTGAAACTATTAACATTTTGTTGATAACATGTTTTCTAGCCCATTGAATCTGAGGAAAAAAATAGGCTAAGAAAAGAAGAATAGTTTGGAAATTTTATATGCTTCTCTGTTTACAGGGAAAATATTATCCCGAAAACAATGTGCAAGATTTTGTGTTCTCTTGATTATTAGGTTTTAGGAAGTTTCAGTAGGCTTCATGCTCTAAATTTAATCTTATTAACAGACATTTGATATAGTTGTAGCTTACCATTTCCTCTTTTTTTCTTCTTCACTGTCTTGGTTCAAAAAACCATTTTTGTTTACGTTTCCACATGTCTTTAATCTAGCTAAGCTTCTCAAATCTAGGAGGTTTGTAGGATGTCTGTTTTCTGAAGTTAGCACCAATTTGATTCTATCATACATTTTTGTTTTCTTTTATGTAAAGTTTGTTGGTTTTACTATTTCTGGTTGCTCTTGCAGGCTTTGTTCTTGTGAAGAGCAACTCTGGAAAGAGGAAAGCTTGTGATGTATCTGAAGGAAACTCAAACGATTGGGAAATGAAAGCCAAATTTGATAAATTGACATATTGGAATCATGATACCCCTCCTTCAAAAGATGATCCCTTCTTGCGTTCTTTCCATTGGTTTACTGTTGCAGAAGCTGTAAGTTTCTCCATCTTATGTTGCTTAAAGGCGCTAAAATATTCATCGATACTGATTGTTTAGGGCCTAATTATTGATGTTACATTCATTGGTTTATAGCCATTGGACAAAGGCAAGAGAATGTATTTAGTCTAAAGTAGTCTAGTCCATTCAAAACCGTTACATTGTTGATTAAGTTGGCTATGGTCTTGGTTCGAGTTTGAGGGATTTATTGATAGAGTTGTAAATCCAAATGATGTCATTGTACTGAATCGTGGTTATATTGACTATGAACTCATTTTGTTAAAGGTATATATATATGTCTGCAGAATTTCTTCCCACCTTACTTTGAGAATCCTCTTTTGCAGTTGCACAAACAAGTAAAACCCGAAGACTTGGCTACTATCGATGCTGACCAATAGTGCCATGCGAGGAGCATCTTCTGATGATTGACCACTGGGCTGAGTGAGAACACGGAGAACATTCGGTAATCTTCATCAATGATTTACCGTACTTGTCATTTGTAACTAAGTTGGAGTTGTTAAAATCAAGAATCTCTTTTGAGGGAAGAGCACAAACTAGAAAAAGTCATTAATTCAAATCAATGATCAAGCAATACTAATCTCTTTCAAGCTGCTATTCCAGTATGAGTTGTGTACCATACTGTCTTATAATGTCCAGTTCTGGCAACAATTAGGAATTTATAACCTGAAGATAAAGTCGCCATTGAACATGATTGGGCCTTGTAGACCTGATATTGTCAAGGCTTTACCCATGTCCCCTAGGAATTCTTGGACTGAAGAAATTGTAAGTTTGAGTCTTCAAAATCTTCAGTCTCCAAGAAATTGAACTGGGACTCAATGGCATCTCTAATTTGAGGTTGAGTACTAGTTGAACATGTTGTGAACTGATAAAAAAATTTGCATTTTGTTTACCATAAAAGAGATTAGACTGTAGGCATTAGGTTAACAAACATTTTTGTTGGAGTTTATGGATCGAGTTCGAGTTAAGTTTATGTATGATATTATATAATTCATGTTTTCTTTAGTCTAGTTTGATCTGAATTACGGGGTTTTTTTATACAAAGTTTAAAATTACCTATGACTCCACTTCAACCCTTAAACAGGCTAAAGGGTTACATAGACTTGCATGGGATATGAGACCTCTACGGCTTCGCCCGTGAATCCTGATTAAAATATGTTATAAATACCTATATTTTTCAAAATTTAGAATTTAGTCTTTGTATTTTTATTTTCTAGAATTTAATCTTTTACGTTTTCAAATTTTAAAATTCATGTTTAACTATTTGTACTATTAAATTTGTTTGTTTAGACATTTCAAAAAAAAAAAACTCATTTGGTAATCATGTAATTAATTTGAATTTGACATAATAAAATTATTAGTGTTACAATTGGACCTAAATTTTAAAATATGAAAATCAGATTAAATTTCATAAAATAACAGGAAAGGGACAAAATTCCTAATTCATAAAATAAATAGATTAGGCTGTATTATTTCCAATTTAGGTCCCTTCTATTTTGTGAAACTATTACTAAAATTATATAAAATTATATTAAGATAAAAAAATGAACTGATTTCAAATAACAGGGATTAATGAGGAAATTACAAATAATGGAAGCCCTGTGAAAAAGTGAAAAACATGGAAGTGTTTATGTTGCAATTAACCCTTTTGGTTGTCATATATAGGATGATGAGATCCTTTCCAAAGAAAAATCTCAATTCCTATTTCATTTCCTTTTCCCCTTTTGTTTCCTTGTATTAGTTTTAGAAACTCTTCAATGAACAGTTAATCCATTGGGAACTCAAGGATCAACAGTTAGTACTAATATATTTTATTTCAAAATTAATTCGATGGTAATAGTAATCTCGATGTCGATTGAACTAAGACTCAATCAACGATTCAAATTATGAGTTTTAAGTTGAATCTATTCAAAGGGATGGCAGCGAGTCGGATACCATAAATTTCCTAAATTATCCAACTTTTAATATCCATATCTGAATCAATTAAATATAATTATCCGTCAAATATCGTATCTACTTTCGTTATTCGGATATTCGACTACCTCTAGAATATATAAAATTTACTTCCTACAATATTTGACAATTAAAATTATGCTTTAACCATTATAGTTAACCCTCAACCTTAATTAATAATAAATAATTTATAAACATGAATAAAATAATTTTAAAATAAAATAAAATAATTAATAATAAACTTCTCTTGAATCTTATTTTTTTTCTTTTAGTAAACTTAAATGAACAATAAAATAGAGTCATCAAAATTTTAGATTTGCAAGTATCTTTTATTATTTAATCAATTTAATTAATAAATTTTAAAATAATTTTTTAATATTTATATAATTAAAATAAATATTATGATATTATCTTATTTTGTAGGCGTAATTATATTTAGTACATATTATATAATACATACATGTTTAAGGACATATAATATATTAACTATTATATAATTAAATTAGGAATGTGAAATAATTATTAAAACATTACGATATTATAATGTGTATTTTTCTATTAACGATATGCTTTTCTATTACATCAGTTAGACTTACTCTTACAATTTTTTTATTGGTCAATCTTAATTTCAAATAAATTACTTTTCTCGTTTGTTTCTATTTTCTTATCTTTTTATTAGTGAAAGTGATTCTAGAAAACTCTTTTGTCAATCCGTAGAATTTTATATTCAAGAAACATCATAATTATATTTTCTTTAAAAAACCATAATTATAAATATTTTTATATTATAGTAGTGATTTTATAGATTTAAAAAATGAGAAATATAGATAATAATAAAAATACAAATTCTTAATTGATGGATTTTTATCCTAATTTCTTTATTTTCACTTGCAATTTGAAATTATGATTTTGTTTTATTGTATGAATGAAGTCATTATCCAATTATATTGAGAGAACTATATTTATTTAATTAAAAATTGGATTTTATTATTTTAATTTACCCATTAATATTAAATGATTTTATAATTTTATAATTTTATTAAATTAATAATATATTATGATTTTTAATTGGGATTTTTTTGAAAACTTGATTCAATTAATCATATTAATTAATATTAACTTATCGTTATCCATAATTAATATTACTTTATTATTATCCCATAATGATACTAATAAATTATTATTCAAATGTCAATTTAATAATATAATTAATAAAATTCTTTTTTCTCTACATTTTTTAATAATTAATACAGTATGTCACCCTTGACTCATGCCATATGCTGTTCAAAAAGAAAACAAAAGCAAAATGTATAACCCTTTAAATGACTAAAGTTGGATGCTCCTAAAATATGAAATTTTATAGGTCAAAATTTTATTTATCTTCAAACAGAACAAAGGAAAAATAGAAATAACACAAAGGATAATACTAAAATAACAAAATTTCAGGAAGCTTTGTGCTAAAGAGACCATTAGATCCTGGGATTTGTATGGGACGATTGACAGGAAAGGGAGGCTGCAAATATGGAATATGGCTCGGCACTGCCAATGGCGGCTGTCCACCGGCGATGAAAGGTTGAGGTACACAAAGATGCAATGCTTGGTCTGGTGCACTTCCTGCAAATTACAAAGAGTGCTTTAGGACATAACAAGGCACTATATTTCAAGATTTCAATAATTGGGTTATGTGTACAATGAATGCATTCTACTTTTTGATAGCAAAGAAAAGTAAACCTTGATGTTTAGGAAATTGGACGTGATGTGGAGTCAATGGAGGACGTGCGGGTTCCGGAGAGATGGCTGCTGCATTTGGAACCAAGTCCTTCATATGAAATAAACAGAAATTTAGCAATGAATATATAAAACATCGTTTCGTTGTTTGACAACTATGTACTCGAAACTCTCATGTCAAAGTGCTTAAATGATAACAAGGTCATTTCACTAGTTTGATGATCGATCATCTTACATGAGAAACAGGCACACAAATCAGTTGTCCCATATGCCCAAACATAACCTAGAGAAAAAAAGAGCGGTTGGAGAGTGATTAGTAAATCATAAATGACCACTTTATCAACGTTCAAAAGATTATTAGTAATCTGTGGCCCGTCTAAGGGACGGAAGTAACATAGGGATGAAAGTTCCTTCTTTTGCTTACTGCTTGTGAATTTGGGTTCAAATATGCAGGTGCAGCCTGAACAGGATGATATTGACTAGCATATCGAAGTGGCTGGGTTCTATTCCCCATGTGCCCAACAATCTATAGTCAAAGAAACTAAAACAACATTAGTAATATAATCGAACTAGGAATACTTCACCAATGAATATACTAATAACTCTCTTTCTGTAGACAGTTGACATGGTCATATGAAGATTCAATTTGTGGCACTTGAAATTGAGCAGCGATCAATTTAAAGCTAAACAAATATTATATCGGTGAATAGTTTATGGATTAAAACAGAAAGAACTGTAATGTATATATCTAGCTTGACAGATTTTGAATGCAGCCAAGAAAAATTTCAAGTCCTTTGAGAAAGAACTTTGAATGAGAAATTGAGAAAAATAAAAAATCCAACATTAAGATTAATGAACAACAAAAGTATATAAAATACATACAGGTTGAGAAAATTGAGAACCACTGGCACCAGTTGCAGCCGATAAGTTGCCGTATGAAACAAACTTAGGAGCAGAGGAACGAGGTGCAAAAGTGCCCATCCCAACATCTGGCTGAGAACCAGCAACAGCTACCATAGGAGAGTTGCTTGGTAGGTAAGACATATTTGCAACTGTTGGTACTATTGGAGGAGGCACTGATATGGCAGTAACAAAAGATGGAGAGAAAATTTTTGCTCCGGGGTTGAGCTTAAATTCCTGACACAAAATAAATAAATTAAGTAGGAAACCATCTTCATAGACATAGACAATTGTGCTATGTTAGTTACTACAAAACTTGCATTGTTAGTGCCTAAAATAACCGACTGATCAAAGTGTAAACTGTTAGTTACTTGATGAAACATAAAACCATATGGCTAGCATCCTGCGGGTGTAACATTAAAGCATTGACAACCTCATTAAAGAGATCCATGAATATTCTCTCTGCAGGATATTAAAGCTATGTTGCTCAAACTCTTCATTTTCTTGAAGTACCCTCGTCTAACATTTGTGTCCAACACATGAATATAAGGATATGACCTCCACGGATCCTCCAAATATATGGAAAAAAAAATTTAAAAAAATCTAACAAGACCCTTACCCGACACTCATACCAGAGTCCGAGTTACAGATATTACAAGTCTGAGTTACCTTGGAATTTTTATTTAATTCTGAATTTTGTGGAGGAAGTATGGCAGTCGGATTAGCAAATGACCTCTGGCATGATTCTGGGGAAACATTCATGGCAGGATTAGAAGAAATCGAAACACCAGAACAAACAGCATCTTGGTGAATGTCTGTTGCAGAGGGCCTTTCACAATGATTGTCAAGTTCACCATCCACTGGAGTATCATGAAATGTTCCAGTCAAAAATAGCTTAATTGTCTTCTCAGCTACCAGCAAGTCAATAGGCTATTGATGCAATGCAACTTTCACAGCTAAGACAAAGCATGCCATTTGATTTTCTATTTAAGAGGAGATTCAGATAGTTCAAAACCTGGCTTAAGAGTATCAAGAGTAGAAGACTCGCAGCTTGAAACTGAGTGTTGAACTTCCTTCTCCTGTAGAAATAACTTCATTTGTGAGTTGAATATTAGCTTTAACTCTAGGTCTTATGTGAAGAAAACAAGTGAAACTCTCATTACTTACACTTCTGTCAACATGAAACTTGAAATTTTGGCCAATTTCATCCTGTGAAAGCTGCGACCTATCCTCTCCAACCTGTCTGTCGGAAAAAATAAATTGATACAAATCTGAGAATCCAAAAGATATTTCTTTACATATGAAAGAATTTGAAAGAGATACATTGAAGAATGCTTGATGACATCTGAAGGAATCTATCATGAATATGATGAGTTCCAAGTTACCTATATCCAGCAGAACACAAGGTAAAGGGTTCCAAACATTATATTTCATTTCTTTTCTTTAAGCAATGAAATGAGTAATTAAAGTTGCCAGAACTAATGGTGGCAGCTGGGATGGAAAGGGCAAAGTAGCTAGGTAAAACAAAAAGAAGCAATATCTTTTATGCTCGAACACATTCTTCATAAAGCATTTTCTATATTGGGAGTGACCATGTTCCTTAAGAACTTTCCTTAATGTCATCCAAAAGATGCTAATGTAATTTCAGTCCTCCTAGCATAAAAACATTATAGTGAAAGTAAAACAAATGAGATAAGTTAAATAGAAACACTTTTCTTCCTTTTGAAAATCTAGGAGGCTTTGGCTTAAACTAGTTGTTTTCATGTGCATGTTCATGTCTAAACATAGATCTCTCAACTCGAAAAAGGCATGTTCTTTCGCCAACAATATGATGTGAAACTTAGTGTGGAACTTGAGCAACAAGTGTAAAACTTAAAGAAAAGTCAGTTTCATACCTCCGAGCAACAGTGGCACCAGAAACATCTTCTATCTGCAAGGAGACAAAAATGAAATTTTTTGAAAGAAAAAGATGAAAGATCAATCATCACCCTCAGGCAATATTTCACCACAGAATTTATGCCATTCTACTATATAGTTTCCTTGATCTAAAGATCCAGCCAATCATATGAACTAAGCAACATCATTGGATCTTCTTCCATGGGAAGTGCAAAAATTTTGTATTAATAGTGGAAGCCTCCTATTAAACTATTGCCCATCAGCAAAGCCTAGCCTTTCGCAACTCTTTTGTAATGATTAAAAGATAATAAATATTTGCTAATCTGTATTTGACATCTTCACTTTTTCCCAAAAAGAAATGCTTAACTAAAAGATAGTTTTGAGCCGGAAAATTTTACCTGCTCAATGTTTGTCTCTCTCTTTGTGATAGTCAACTCCTTTTCCATTTCCCATAGGTTTCTCTAGCAACTTTTGACCTTCATCTTCCTTTCCATCACCCATGGATATAAAACCATCAGCAAATCCATTCTCGTTGGAAGCTGAATTTCTGTTTTGATAGGTAAAATAAAATGAATATATGCTAGCCAAAAATAATAAGAATAAATATGAATATATGCTACCTTTTCGTATTACTTATTCTTTCATCCATGGTAGACTTATTGAACTTCTTGGTCCCATTCAGCGAATTGGCAGAAGAAGGGGGAATTTCAGGAGCAGCTTCTCCATTACGCAAGCTATATTTCCAGCAAAGCCATCAAGAGGAAGTGGGACTCCCTACACACAACATTCATACATGTCAAAACAGATCATTCACTTCTGCATTAGCCAAATAAAATCCCTGACCCAAGAATGATATAAGAGTGATTAATACCTTTGCAAAAACTTGAATAAGATCACCAGCAAGGATTACAAGCGTCTCTACAACACTGCCATTCGCAACATTGGTGGCACATCTGCCCTGTTTAGTCAATTTTGCTTTCTTCAGAACAATACCTAATGGAACACAAATTAATTAAATAACCATCCTCAATATTCCAACGTAGCAAATAAAGAACACTCAAGTGCTTCATTTTGTACTGCTTTGGTCACCCTAAGTGTGCCATATTACATATTGGACAGTGTTCACTTGGTTTCCTCCTTGCTTGTTCTACTTTCCATTTTAACTTCCTCACAATACTAAAAGCAAAATAAATAAATTACTTGAATTTAACACACAATCATACACATTTAATAAAAAGTAAAAATGTATCCCTTAATCTAATCCTGAACCCCTTAATCAATTACTTATTGCCTATGTTAAAACTAAAACCTTCGCTATTAAAAGTAAAAACAACAATAACAATAAAAATCAAAATATTTTTTATATATAATTTTATTATAAATCAAACAGATAGGCAAGAAGAAAACAGCACAAAAAACAGAAACCAATCTGATCTCAACATCTCATCCAATTTCCAAACAAAATCATCATAAAAAAACAAAACCCCGATATACATTCAATCAACAATCAAAACCCAAAATTCGTTTCTGGCAAATGAAGTAATGCCAAAAGAAACCCAGAAAAGAAACTCAAAATAAAAATAAAAATAAAGGAAAAACGCACCATAGTCCTTCTCAACAGAAGCAGTGTGGAAGATTCCAGAGAAAACAGAGCCATCTTTCAAGTGTACATCTACTTGCAGACCAATGATGGAGATGGTGGCAAACAACAAAGCTTCATTCACTGAACAATTATCTTCTTCTACTCTGTTTTTGAGCCCCATCTCTACTCCTTTATTCCTTTCCTTTTCTGTTTCAATTTTAAAGATAAAAAAAAAAAAAAAAACCTGGTATTTATGGAAGAACAGAGATCTGAAGTAGGAGTGGGGTTTGATTTGATTACACAGGGGAATTGGAAAAACAAAAAGGAGAGACAAAAGGCAATTTTCTTAGTTTTTCTCCTTCTAATGTTCTAATTTTAGGCGTTACTTAAATGAGAATTAAAATGTTATTTATTTAAATACATACACTGTTTTTGATAATGACAGCTGAAAAACATTTTTAAAGTCAATTAATATCTTATTTATTTTATCGAATCGAGATTTAATTCAGTTGGCTCGACAAGCTAAAAATATATATATTTGAGCGTATTAAAGTATGTTCTATTTTTCGATTTACGAGTGAAGAGATTTATGGATATTTTAGGCATTATATCTAATATATGATTACATTAGTAAGGATGCTAATTGGTGCTATATATAGAATTGGTGTCACGAGTTAATCAAACAACTAATGATGGAGCCATATGAAAGATTGTGGGGTCAATTAACTGTTGAGATCTAGTGTCTTCGGTGTAGTAATATCGTTTTCATTAATATCTTTTATATAATGTTCTTAATAGCTTTTACATGCAAAGTAAAATTAAAACAAATATTAATTCATTCATGCTTTAACGTTTAACTAATATTAAGTTGCATTATGTATTTGGATCATAATATGATAAGATAATTTATATTAGTAGATAATCTAAATAGTCTATAGTCTAGTTGAAATTGAGCAAGTTGATTAAAAGACTATTATGTCGTCTATTAAATCTAAATAGTGAGATACGTTTTATTGTGTATCAGAGCGGGTGACTCTTGAAAGATAGAGATTTAGATGTAACTGTTTGAACTGACAATACATTAAGTAAGACCCAAGTAGAATAAATCTTATATATGTTTATGGATTTATTCACTTGTGACATTAATAATGTAGCTTACTTTAATCTTAAATAAGTGACGGGTTATGTGTGTATGACGTGTATACTTTGATGCATTGAAAGCCTAAGTTCAATTGGTAATAGAGCCAAAAGCTAGTACGTTGGGTATACAACTTTTGCATGACATAACTTTACTTACAATAGTGATATTCATAGCCCAATCCTCTAATCGGCATTACATTATAAATAGAAAAGTAACACGTTCACGGGTCATTTGTGTAAAGATGGATGATTTAATTATTGTGTTAATAATTAACTTTTAGAAATATATAATACTTACCATGAGGTAAAATAAGATCATATTATGAGAATAGATTTTATCACTAAGAGATTTTGAATGTTATATGAGGGTAACACACGCATATCATAAGGTCACTGGACAAGTAATTGATAAGTAGCTTTCGTAATGGTATATAATGGGAGAGCTCAATTATGACACTTTGGTGTAATGACTCCATAACTAAGGGTGGGTTTGGATGATTGTGTTTACATGTCGTTAGTGTAAAAACAATGATGGCGGTGAGATTAGATCTTGGCGATACTATAGCGTGAGACAAAAGTAAGATAAACGCCGCACCGCACTCAATCGCTCATCCAAACCTACCCTAAATAATGTTGTAATTAATAGACGAAAAGTGGAACTTAATTACAAATTATGTGAACATTAATTATATATGTCCAAAAAATTTCTAAAATAATCTAGTCAACCATCGAAGACCAACTGCTGCCGGCCATTGAAGCCTTGCGATCGTCGTCGTCGACCTCCATGTCCGGTGATGCAGATGCGACACCCTTACGGTACCACGAGTTGATTAATTTTATTGTTGGTTCGGTCTTGGGTCAGTGATGATCTGATCGGTCTGGTCGAACCACTTGTTAGACCGTCGGCCCCGATTTTCCATACCGTGTCTGATTCGACTAACTTTTGGGTCATAGTCTTGGTTTTAGACTCCTAAACCCAATTTACATCCTGTAAAACACGTTTTCACTTTTTCTCCAAAAATAACGTATCCTATAAATATAAAAAGATGACATATTTACTTAAATATAAAATATATTTATTTAATTTAACCCATTTAAGTCCCCATCCCAACACACAATCCCCTTTATTTGAAATCCTATTTTGAGTTTGAAAAAAAGTTGAAAAGGAAGGAAAGGATAGTGACATTTGAGATAGAGAGAACCACCATGGGAAACGGTGGCCAGTGCTTGAGCAATATATCATCCATTGTTATCTTAGATAGGGGTGAACATTCGATCGAATTGACTCAAAAAATTTCGAGTTAATCGAGTTTACGAATCCTATTTTATCATCCTAATTTAATTTAAAAATTTTTGAATTGAATCAATTGAAATGAAATTTGAGTCGAATCCAGTGAAATTGTTCGAGTTAAATTAAAAAATTAAACATGTCAAATAAAAACATTGTTATAGTATAACTAATTCCATGTTAGAGTATATAAATTTAAAATCATATATATTTGAAATTTTTTAAAGAAAAATAATAATAAAATAAGATACTTGACTATGATAAATTTAAATAATTAATTAGATCCCAAATTATTTTAGAAAATTTTAAAATTTTAACTTATATATATATATATGAAATTTTATAATATTTTAAAAATATAATTTTGAAATTTTTAAATTATTTTGAATTTTTGAAAATTATTTTGATATTTTTATAATTTTTGTTATGTGAGAGACCAATTTAGTTATTTTCAAAGTTGATGAGAGATCAAAAAATATTTACACTAATCATTATTTAAATCTGTTTGAAAAAGCAGATTGAAAAAAAAAAAAGGTTGATAGACCAAAAAGATTCAAAAATATAATTATGACTATTTTGATAAAATTTGTAAATATTAGTGACCAAATTTATTATTAAACCTTTAATATTAATAGTGCAGAAAAATAATTACGAAAATGGGGCAAAAGAGGATTTGCTATAAGAGTAGTTCATTTTGAACAATAAAGCGATGTTGTCAACATATCAAGCAGTATCACCTATAAAAAAATAGTATTTTAATAAAATAAATAAAATAATAAAATTAGAAAAATTATATTTGGATTTAAAAGGTTTATTTTGCATTGTTTTTAAATAAATTGTATATTTTATTAGTTTTATATTTATATTCTATAGTTTTATAATTTTATTTTAGGATAAATTATCAAAATAGTTTCTTTTGTTTACCTCAAGTTACATTGTAATTATTTATACTTAAAATATTACGTTTTAGTCACTTACATTATTATGTCGTAACATTAAATTGACGTGATAGGTTAAAACATAGAGGTGTGCATGGGTTGGGCGGGCGGGTTGGTCGGGCCCAACTAAAATTTAGGCCCATTCATTGGGCTCGATTAGAACCTAAAATGGGCCTGAAATTTTGCCAAGCCCAACCCATATAAAAATACTAAAACCAGGGCCCATCCAGCCCAGCCCAGTATTAATTTTTATATTATTTTATATAATTTTAAATATATATAATACATCAAAAATATTAAAAAATCAAAATAAATATTTTTCAACAAATTGAGAAATAAATTTTAAAAAATATGTAGACTTAAATAACACTAAAATATATGCAACTTAACAAGCAAATTCCCTAAAATAATAACAAAATTAACAAATACTTTTAAAATAATAACAAAATTAACAATAAAATAAGTTTTATATAATATCTAAACAATAACAATAAAATAATAGAAGCATAAGAGTAAAATGGTAGCAAAATAAAGAGAAAAACAATAAGAAAATAATATTTAAAAATAATTTTTTTGCCTTTAATGAATTGAGCTGATTGGGTCGGCCCTGCCAAGAAATTCTTACCGAGGCCGGCCCATTTTTAAGCAGGCCTTATTTTCTATCAAGCCCATTTTTCGGCCTATATTTTTACCCGAACCCTCCCATTTTTCTAAGCCTTGGTAGTAAGAGTGGCCCAACCCATGCTCATTCTATTAAAACATCATTTCAAATGAAAAATTTAGGTTAAATTCTATAATTGGTCCCCATATTTTTATTCTAAATAATTTAATTTTTTCTTTTATGTTTGTAAGTCTAAATTTTGTAAAACAATTATGGGTTTATTTTAAAAAATTTAAAAAATTTTAAAAAATTAATTAAAAATTTAAAATTTATATTTTAACCCTAAACTTTTCTAAAATTACATTTTGGCCTCAAAACTTTTCAAAATTACATTTTACCCCTAATCTTTCTTAAAATTACACTTGACCCCAGCAGGTTTCTGCGTTTGTAATTTGGTCCTACATCGAAAATCTCCAAAATTCGGCGGATTTGGGCACCTACCCTCCGTGATTTCCGGCCACCAGCCTAAGGGATGGCCTCCCTTCCCCCTAGCCACCTGCTACTGCAAGAAAACACTATAAATGAAGGAAATCAACCAAAAAATGAACCCCATCATTTTCAAAAAAACCCACAAAAGAGAGAAAAAAGGAAGAAGAAGAAGAGAGAAGAGGAGGTCGCACCACCATGGTGGAGGCGGCGACCACAACAATGGCGGGCTAGGAGGAGAAGAAGAAGAAGAAGAGGAGAAGAAGAAGAAAGAAGAAAGAAGAAAGAATGAAGAAGAAAAAAAAAAAAGAAAGGAGAAAGGGAAAAAAAAGAAAAAGAAAAAAGTAAAAAATTCAAACTCAGTCGGTCGACCCGACCGACCCATGACTGACCAGCCCGCAGCAGCCCAAGCAAGAAGCAAGAAGCCTCGAGGCCCAAAGATGAGGCCAAAGAAAAAAAGAAGAAGAAAAAAGAAGAAAAAATAAAAAAGAAAGAAAAGAAAAAAAAGAAGAAAAAAGAGAAAAAAAAAAAAAAAAAGGAAAAAGAGCCCGGGTCGTGTATCTCATTCTTCAAGCTCGTAATTTTGAGCTTTTCGGTAATTTCCTTTTTACCTACTTTTAATTTAATTCGTGTATTTTGATGACATTGTTGGTATTTTTTAAGCATATTTTGTATTTATATTTTTAATGTTATTTTATTTAATTTTATTATTAATGATAATAATTTTAATAAATAAGGCAACGAATCGGTTTAACACTTGCCGTTGATTTCATCGCTATGTTGGGTGAATTATCGGTTCGTGTTAAATACGATACACCCTTTTAAAAAATCAAAAAAATCTAAAAAAATAAAATAAAATTTCGAGTTTCAAAACTTTTTGTGTTTTCAAAAATTATCGTATTTTTCAAATTTTCGTGTTTTAAAAAAATTTGTGTTTTAAAAATTCTCGTATTTTAAAAGTTCTCGTGTTTTCAAAAATTTTCGTATTTCAAAACTTTCATATTTTCAAAATTCCGTGTTTCAAAAATTCTCGTATTTTCAAAGTTCTCGTATTTTCAAAAATTAGGTGTTAAAAAAATAATTTTCGCGTTTCAAATTTTGGATTTCAAAATTTCATGTTTTTAAAAAAATTCTGTGTTTTAAAATTTCCGTGTTTTCAAAAATTCGTGTTTTCAAAAAAAATTAAGTGTTTCAAAAAATTCTCGTGTTTTCAAAGTTTCCATATTTCCAAAATTTCGTGTTTTCAAAATTTTGGGTTTCAAAAATTTCATGTTTTTAAAAAAGAAAAAAAATTCTTGTGTTTTAAAATTTCCGTGTTTTCAAAAATTTCGTGTTTTGAGAAAAAATTTGTGTTTCAAAAAAATCTAGTGTTTTCGTATTTCTAAAATTTCGTGTTTTCAAAATTTTTGGGTTTAAAAAAATTTCGTGTTTTCAAAATTCTCGGTTTTAAAAAATTTCAGTATTAAAATTCTCGTTTTTTAAAAATTTCCGTGTCTCAATCGGATCACGATTAAATATTAAATTAAACTTGTATTTTTGAAAATTAAGACAACGCGTTTAACGAGATACCAATTTTGGGCGTCGCGAGGTGCTAATACCTTCCTGGCGTGAATCGACTCGAACCCTATTTTTTCTCCGGAATTTTGGCCTTGAGACTTAAACCGGCTCTTTTTAAGAAAATTAAAAAAATGATTTTTCTTTAAAAGAGGATTTATTAGGTGTCCGATCACACCTAGAAAAAAAGATCGGTGGCGACTCCTTTTTTTAAATGAAATTGAAACCCGTTTTCAAATTTTAGTAATTTCCTCAATTAGCGCTAAGGAAATTTTAGGTCGCTCAATTGGCGACTCCACTTGGGGACATTTTTTGAAAGTCGAGTCGGAATTAAACGCGTGTTGTCAAAATTTTAAAACTCTTGTTTAAATTAATACTTAGTCGTGATCCTTAAATTTACGTTTTTGAAAAGTCATGCATTTGCATCATGTTGTAAATATTTTCTAACTTGTTTTATCTTTTTGTTTTTCATTTCTAAGTTTTACGGTTTTAGTTTTTTCTAGTTTTAAAATAAAAAGCGAAAAGGTTTGTGAGTTTCTCCCACACCATGCACTTGCATTTTGCATAACATGAGCTCTCTACCCGGAGGCTCAGTCCGCTTAAGTGGAAGTAAACGCTATGCCTTCGTGAGTTAACTCGTCCTCCATGCGAGTCTAGTGAATACTTAGGGTTACATATGACTTATGCTTTCGTTGAGTTAACTTGTCCTCGCATAGGCATATTAAAAGGTTTATTTTGCATTGTTTTTAAATAAATTGTATATTTTATTAGTTTTATATTTATATTCTATAGTTTTTATAATTTTATTTTAGGATAAATTATCAAAATAGTTTCTTTTGTTTACCTCAAGTTACATTGTAATTATTTATACTTAAAATATTACGTTTTAGTCACTTACATTATTATGTCAGTAACATTAAATTGACGTGATAGGTTAAAACATAGAGGTGTGCATGGGTTGGGCCGGGCGGGTTGGTCGGGCCCAACTAAAAATTTAGGCCCATTCATTGGGCTCGGGTCGGGCCTAAAAATGGGCCTGAAATTTTGCCCAAGCCCAACCCATATAAAAATACTAAAACCCAGCCCAATCCGCCCTACTGTATTAATTTTTTATATTATTTTATATAATTTTAAATATATATAATACATCAAAATATTAAAAAATCAAAATAAATATTTTTCAACAAATTGAGAAATAAATTTTAAAAAATATGTAGACTTAAATAACACTAAAATATATGCAACTTAACAAGCAAATTCCCTAAAATAATAACAAAATTAACAAATACTTTTAAAATAATAACAAAATTAACAATAAAATAAGTTTTATATAATATCTAAACAATAACAATAAAATAATAGAAGCATAAGAGTAAAATGGTAGCAAAATAAAGAGAAAAACAATAAGAAAATAATATTTAAAAATAATTTTTTTGCCTTTAATGAATTGAGTAAGGTCGGGGCGGGCCAAGAAATTCTTACGAGGCCCGCCCATTTTTTAAGCAGGCCTTATTTTCTATCAAGCCCATTTTTTGGCCTATATTTTTACCGAACCCTCCCATTTTTGGGCGGGCCTTGGTGGTAAGTGGCCCAACCCATGCTCACTCTATTAAAACATCATTTCAAATGAAAAATTTAGGTTAAATTCTATAATTGGTCCCCATATTTTTATTCTAAATAATTTAATTTTTTTTCTTTTATGTTTGTAAGTACTAAATTTTGTCAACTTAATTATGGGTTTATTTTAAAAAATTTAAAAAATTTTAAAAAAATTAATTAAAAATTTAAAATTTATATTTTAACCCTAAACTTTTCTAAAATTACATTTTGGCCTCAAAACTTTTCAAAATTACATTTTACCCCTAATCTTTCTTAAAATTACACTTGACCCCAGCAGTTTCTCTGCGTTTGTAATTTGGTCCTACATCAGAAAATCTCCAAAATTCGGTGGATTTGGGCACCTACCTCCGTGATTTCCGCCACCACCTAAGGATGGCCTCCCTTCCCCTAGCCACCACTACTGCAAGAAAACACTATAAATGAGGGAAATCAACCAAAAAATGAACCCCATCATTTTCAAAAAAAAACCCACAAAAAAAGAGAGAAAAAAAGGAAGAAGAAGAAGAAGAGAAGAGGAGGCGTCGCACCACCGGCGGTGGAGACGGCGACCACGGCGACGGCAGTGGCGGGCTAGGAGGAGAAGAAGAAGAAGAAGAAGAGGAGAAGAAGAAGAAGAAAAAAGAAGAAAGAAAGAAGAAGAAGAAAAAAAAAAAAAAGAAAGGAGAAAGGGAAAAAAAAAGAAAAAAGAAAAAAGTAAAAAAATTCAAACTCAGTCGGGTCGACCGACCCGACCCATGACTGACTTACCCCAAGCAGCCCAGCAAAGAAGTGAAAGCCTCAGCCCAAAGGCGATGAGGCCAAAGAAAAAAAAAGAAGAAGAAAAAAGAAGAAAAAATAAAAAAGAAAGAAAAGAAAAAAAAGAAGAAAAAAGAGAAAAAAGAAAAAAAAAAGGAAAAAGAGCCCGGGTCGTGTATCTCATTCTTCAAGCTCGTAATTTTGAGCTTTTGGTAATTTCCTTTTACCTACTTTTAATTTAATTCGTGTATTTTGATAACATTGTTGGTATTTTTTAAGCATATTTTGTATTTATATTTTAATGTTATTTTATTTAATTTTATTATTAATGATAATAATTTTAATAAATAAGGCAACGAATCGGTTTAACACTTGCCGTTGATTTCATCGCTATGTTGGGTGAATTATCGGTTCGTGTTAAATACGATACACCCTTTAAAAAATTAAAAATCTAAAAAAATAAAATAAAATTTGAGTTTCAAAACTTTTGTGTTTTCAAAAAATTATCGTATTTTCAAATTTTCGTGTTTTAAAAAAATTTCGTGTTTTTAAAATTTCGTATTTTAAAAGTTCTCGTGTTTTCAAAAATTTTCGTATTTCAAAACTTTCATATTTTCAAAAATTCCGTGTTTCAAAAAATTCTCGTATTTTCAAAGTTCTCGTATTTTCAAAAAATTCGTGTTAAAAAAAATAATTTTCGCGTTTCAAATTTTCGGGATTTCAAAAATTTCATGTTTTTTAAAAAAAAATTCTTGTGTTTTAAAATTTCCGTGTTTTCAAAAATTCCGTGTTTTCAAAAAAAATTGTGTTTCAAAAAATTCTCGTGTTTTCAAAGTTTCCGTATTTCCAAAATTTCGTGTTTTCAAAATTTTCGGGTTTTCAAAAATTTCATGTTTTTAAAAAAAAAAGAAAAAAAATTCTTGTGTTTTAAAATTTCCGTGTTTTCAAAAATTTCGTGTTTTCAGAAAAAATTTGTGTTTCAAAAAAAAATCTCGTGTTTTCGTATTTCTAAAATTTCGTGTTTTCAAAATTTTTGGGTTTAAAAAAAAATTTCGTGTTTTCAAAAATTCTCGGGTTTTAAAAAAATTTCTCGAGTATTAAAATTCTCGTTTTTTTTAAAAATTTCCGTGTCTCAATCGGATCACGATTAAATATTAAATTAAACTTGTATTTTTGAAAATTAAGACAACGCGCGTTTAACGAGATACCAATTTTGGGCGTCGCGAGGGTGCTAATACCTTCCTCGCGCGTAACTGACTCCCGAACCCTATTTTTTTCTCTGGAATTTTGACGCAGACTTAAACCCGGCTCTTTTTTAAGAAAATTAAAAAAATGATTTTTCTTTAAAAAGAGGATTTATTAGGTGTCCGATCACACCTAGAAAAAAAGATCGGTGGCGACTCCTTTTTTTAAATGAAATTGAAACCCCGTTTTCAAATTTTTAGTAATTTCCTCAATTAGCGCCTAAGGAAATTTTAGGTCGCTACAGCTGGCGACTCCACTGGGGACATTTTTTGAGAGTCGAGTCTGGAATTAAACGCGTGTTGTCAAAATTTTTAAAACTCTTGTTTAAATTAATACTTAGTCGTGATCCTTAAATTTCGTTTTTGAAAAGTCATGCATTTGCATCATGTTGTAAATATTTTTCTAACTTGTTTTATCTTTTTGTTTTTCACTTCTAAGTTTTTACGGTTTTAGTTTTTTTCTAGTTTTAAAATAAAAGCGAAAAGGTTTGTGAGTTTCTCCCACACACCATGCACTTGCATTTTGCATAACATGAGCTCTACCCGGCTCAGTCCGCTTAAGTGGAAGTAAACGCTATGCCTTCGTGAGTTAACTCGTCCTCCATGATCTAGTGAATACTTAGGGTTACATATGACTTATGCTTTCGTGAGTTAACTTGTCCTCCGCATAGGCATAAGTAAATGTAATCCTCGAATTGAGCTCATGAGCCTATGATGGGCGATAATCGAGGCTCAGACTAGCCTTAGTAGCGGCGAAGACGGACAATTCGAGTACCTTTTAGAACCAAAGCGCATATAGTGAACCGTATGAGCCACCCGATTAGAGCCATGCCGAACCTCCATCCGTTAATAGTTACCAAAATAAGTACATGGGAGAAACGCTTCTTACCTTTCATTTCTTTTACATTTACACTTTTTATGCAAACAAATCGGGTCCGTTTAATAATTTAGAGAGGGTAGATTATTTGATGAGCATGTGGGGTAAGTTTATTTTGTAAAGTATGATGGGGTAAAAAAAAAGGGCAATAAAAGTAGGTCAGTTTCATTAAAATGCACTATTAATTTGCTTAGTTTGTTAGATTTGCCATAGTTTTTCTCTGTTTATATTTGTTGTAATTAGTAACCAAGGTTATTTGTCTTTATTTTTATTTTTATTTTATCATGCATGATAGGCATCTTATTAGGAAGGTGTTGATTAGAGATTGGTTGCCAAAAACGGGTTTCTGATGGAGAAGTCAATTACACAAGTAACCAAGAAAACGCCGTGGTTCAAGACCGATCTTTGAAAACCCGAAAGCAAAAGGAGCAGTTTAAAGAAGGATGTATCTCCAATCTTACGGAGCATGTATTTGTGAATGTTAAATCGAATAACCTCAAAGACTTGACTAGGATCCGGAAGCATGGGACTTAGACACTAGGGGCATCTTCTTTGAAAAATGCGGGATATAGCTCACTTAATCGCCGTCAACGTGAGCGAACAATTGATTCAAGCCATGGTTCAATTACGGGACCCAAACTTATCAATGTTTTACTTTCAACCGAGAAGATATGACTCCGACCATAGAAGAGTATGCCGTCTTGCTTCGCGTTGACAATGCACAATTCAGCAAGATATATGTGAAAGAGCCCAAACCAATGACCTTCAAGAAAAAGCTAATGAAGTTGATAGGAATGGCTGATACATGGGCTGAAAAATAGATAAAGAAAAAGAACGAAGTCAGTTATGTTCCATGGTTTTCTTTACGAGACTTAGTTCAAAACCATCCAGATATTGTGAAGAGAGTGGATCTGTTTGCTTTAGCCATTTATGGATTAATTGTCTTCCCAAAAGTTCTTGGGCATATAAAAGTCATGATAGTGGATTTCTTTGAAAAGTTGAGGCAAGGAATCAACCCGTCCCAACTATCTTAGGTGAGACTTTTGGATCTCTAAATTGTTGTAGGATAAAAAGGAAAGGGCGTTTTATTGGATGTGCATGACTACTTAATGTTTGGATTCGAGCCACTTACGGAAAGTGGGCGCACACCTTTCCACATGTTTTCAAAAACATTCGCTCTGTTGGAAGCTTACCTTGAGAAAGATTGGTAGAAGGATGTCACCAACAAAGACTGGGTTCGATTTTTCAAAACCTCCGTAGAAGATATAACTTAGAGAGCACCATGGATCCAATCCTTGATTCTGCTATACAAATGCGAAGCCAAGATTGGGTACCTTTACTCGGATTATGGGAGGGTTGGATATGCACCGTTAATGGTTCAAAGGCGGTTGTTTCATGACAGTTCATACCAACTACCGGAGGATTAGCATAGTCTGAGTTTGCTTTTACAGGTGAAGGTTACATGAAAAAGGTCTGAGATACTGCAAAGTCTTGGAAGGAAATCTACCTAATGAAGTTAGCTCAGATGTCGATACTATCACTCAAGATTATGAAATATGGAGACAAAGACGAGTAAATAGTCAACAAACCTCACCAATGGATTATATTTTCCGAATCCATTCTCGGAAGAAATGCCGTCCGAATCGAAAATAGCAAGACATGAATTTGAGCGTGAAAAGGCCATCATTACTGGATATTAGTTCTCTTCAAGAGGAAAATTACCAGTGAAGATAAATGTTTAAATTGAAAAATCCGAAAGCGAGAAAGTCCGGAAAAGAAGTGAGATCATGAGAAATGACTTAAAGGATCTTCATTTGGAAAATAAGAAATTAAGAGGCACCATAAAGAATAGCGAATGGGCAAATCATCGACGGAATGGAAGGAAGAACTAAGCAACATCAAAGGTAGGATAGAATTCGAGAGGAAAGCAAAGAAGGAAGAGGAAAAAAGGCTGCGCGTCTATGATAGAGTTAAGGAAGAAGAATGTTGAAAACGAAACTACATCTGCAGAATTAATGACTAGTCAGTCTGGCGTCAAGAGCTAAGAAGGAAAATACAAGATTTAGAAAATACACCGCAAGCTCATCACAACACTTGGATACTCTCCTAAAAGTCCTAGAAAAAAGAATGGCCCGACAGATGATGAGACATTTGTGCCACGAAAGAGCTCTCCAAAAAAATATATGTATCTTGGCGGTTTGATTAATGAAATTACATGGCATCGTGCAAATTGTGCAATTATCGAACGAAGCGGAAGATCTCGATTACAATTCCTCCAAGACAAGGATCAAGCATGTCAGAATTTCTAGAACGAGTAAAGAAACAAGGCAATGTGGCTAGGAAATTTGTGTAATTGTTAGATCAGAGATGGCAAAACGTTTTGTAATAGGCTCTTTTGATTAATGAAATGCCTAAGTATGGGGCTATCTTGAAATCAACACCAAATTCTTGCATATTTATTCATGACTAACATGCATTTTTCATTTATTCATTCATCCATTCATTGCATGTGCATATCACCCTAATCATTCACTGAGGCTAAAACCATACAATCCACAGTTACAGAAAGATCAAGAAATGAGGTTTACAGGAGCCTCGGGTCAGAAATTGGAATGGGAGCCTATATAGAGTATCCTCCTTTATCAAAAACATTTACATCTGCAGGAATGATGTACCCAGGGCGAGAAAATCCACAAAGCACGATGTTATGGATTGAAAGGGGTCTTCAGAACGTCAGTATAAATGTTGTTGACAAAAGGGATGATGCAATTAAAAATGTTTCAATGATATGCCCTTGTCCTCCTAGATTCATTTTGAACAATTGGATTGCTGTGGATCTTCTTGTAGTTTCTAAGTCCTCTCCAGAGTAATGCTCAATGTTAACTCTCTTTTTTGTGTGCCCCTAAGTAATAGTGGGATTCTTTTGTAAGAGCTTATGTTTGCTCTTTATCATTTAAATGAACATTTATGGAGATGCATTTTGTCATAGTCTTTTCATTCTTGTTAACTTCATAATTATTCATTCTTCTCACAGCCTGTCCTTACATGTACCTTATATCATGCCATAACATTATGTTTGTTTGGTTCCAATACTTTGATGCTCCTCTATAGTTTTCTTTTCCATTCACCTTTCATGTGCTCAGATACCAACGACATGAACAATCCCATTTCAAGTCTTGAAAACGATTTTGAGAAAGCTATTTGTTTAGGAGATTTCGAAGCTAAGGAAAATGCTGAAGATTATGTCTCGTCTCCTGACTTACAAAGAATGATAGAACAAGAAGATAAACAGATCCTACCCCATCAAGAATCTGTTGAGACAGTGAACTTGGGAAATGAAGAAAATAGGCAAGAAGTGAAGATTGGGACCTCCATTTCAGATAACACCAAACATGATTTGATCGCTTTGCTTCGTGAGTATAAAAATGTATTTGCATGGTCGTATCAAGACATGCCAGGGTTGAACGAAGATGTAGTGGTCCATAGACTCCCACTGAAACTAGAATGCAAACCTGTTTAACAGAAGTTAAGACGAATGAGACCTAAAATGCTGTTAAAAATAAAAGAAGAAGTCAAGAAAAAATTTGATGCTGGCTTCCTACAAGTCTCCAAATACCCAAAATGGGTAGCTAACATAGTCCTGGTACCGAAAAAAGATGGTAAGGTACGAATGTGCGTGGATTATCGCGATCTGAATCGAGCAAGTCCTAAAGATAATTTTCCCTTGCCACACATCGATACGTTGGTGGATAACACACAAAACATTTATTGTTTTCTTTCATGGATGGATTTTGGGTTATAATCGGATAAAGATGGCTCCGAGGATATGGAGAAACTACCTTCAGAACGATGTGGGGAACATTTTGCTACAAGGTGATACCGTTCGGATTAAAGAATACCGGGCAACATATCGGAGGCAATGGTGATGCTATTCCATGACATGATGCACAAAGAGATAGAAGTTTATGTTGATGATATGATTGCCAAATCTTGGGGAAAAGAGCATATTGGGAACCTCGAGAAATTGTTCGAAGACTAAGAAAGTTCAAATTGAAGCTTAATCCACCAAGTGTACGTTCGGGGCTACCTCGGAAAATTACTTGGCTTTATTGTTAGTGAGAGAGGTATTGAGGTTGATCAGATAAGATAAAAGCCATACAAGAACTACCACCTCGCATACAAAAAAGAAGTCGAGGATTTTTAGGGAGGTTGAATTACATCGCTCGATTCATTGCTCAACTTACCAACCGGTGTGACCCAATTTTTCGACTCCTCGAAAACATAATCCGGAGAGTGGAGCGATGAGTGCCAAGTGGCTTTTGACAAAATAAAATAGTATTTGTCTAACCTCGGTGCTAGTACCGCCAACTCCGGAAGACCGTTAATATTGTATCTAACTGTGTTCGAAAATTCAATGGGTTGCGTACTGGGGCAACATGATGAGTCGGGGAAAAGAGAAAGGGCGATCTACTACCTCAGCAAGAAATTCACAGAATATGAAACAAAGTACCCGTCAATTGAAAAATTGGTTGTGCTTTGTGCAGGTAATTCGAAGGCTCGGACAATATATGTTGTATCATCTGACGTGGTTAATTTCAAAGTTGGACCCAATAAAATACATGATGGAATCACTGCACTTTTAAGAAGAATGGCACGATGGCAAATCCTACTATCGAGTACGACATTGTATATGTGAGTCAAAAGTCGATAAAGGGAGCTTAATAGTCGACTTCTTAGAACTCGAGCCACGGAGAATATGAGCCTTTGAGATTTGATTTCCCGACAAGGATTTGATATGCATTGCGAAAAAGAGTGTGAGTCGTCAAAGAGAAATCATGGAAGATGAGCTTTGACGGTGCATCGAATGCATTGGGGCATGGGATTGGAGCAGTCTTAGTGTCACCGGAAGGGAACCATTATCCACTCACTACCAGATTAAATTTCTTCTGTACCAATAATGTAGCAGAATATGAGGCTTGCATCATGGGCCTTCGCAGCTATTGAACGAAACATCAAAATCTTAGAAGTATATGGGGACTCAGCGTTGGTGATTTACCAAATTCGTGGAGATTGGGAAGTGAGAGATTCTAAATTGGTCAAATATCGCGATCTCGCATGCGGTCTGGTCAAAGAATTCAAAGAAGTGACTTTTAACTACTTCCCATGAGAAGAAAACCAATTGGTGATGCCTTGGCCACCCCGGCTTCAATGTTTAAAGCAAACAGAGAAGCGAAATAATGCCTCTCCAAATGAGTATATATGAGGTCCCCGCACATTGTTTTAGCATTGAAAAAAGGCGGATGGGGCCGTGGTTCCATGATATCTTAGAATATGTCAAGAATCAAAGGTATCCCGAGCAAGCAAATGAGAACGACAAAAGAACAATCGGAAGAATGGCGGTGGGATTTGTCCTGATGGGGATATCACATAAAAAGAGGAAAAGATCAAGTGCTCCCGAGATGCGTAGATTCATTGAAGCAGAAAAATACTTGAAGATGTCCATGAAGGAATTTGTGGGATGCATGCCAATGGTTTCACTATGGCGAGGCAGATTATGAGACTTCGGTTCCACAAATGTCAAATTCTGACAATAAAATTCATCGACCCTTCGCCCTTCATGTCATGACTTCTCCGTGGCCTTATTCTATGTGGGGCATGGATGTTATAGGCCAATTTCTCCAAAAGCTTCTAATGGCCACCGGTTCATTTTGTGGTTATAGATTACTTCACAAAATGGGTAGAAACCGCTTCATTTGCTAATGTGACGAAGATGCAGTTTATGTGTTCTTAAAAAAGAAATCATATGTCGTCTGGTTTGCTGAAAAAATTATTTGAGATAACGCTTTAAATCGAACAACAAGATGATGAAAGAAGTGTGAAAGCGATTTCAAATAAAGCATCATAATTCCTCACCCTATCGCCTAAAGATGAGCGGAGCGATAGAAGCGGTAACAAAAATATTAAGAGGATTATTGGGAAAATGGTGATACATATAAAGATTGGCACGAGAAGCTACCATTCGCTTTGTATGCATATCGCACATCCATGCGGACATCTACGGAGCAACTCCTTTCTCCTTGGTCTATGGAATGGAAGTCTGTCTGCCAATTGAAGTTGAGATCCCTCTACGAGTCTTGATAGAGTCGAAACTAGAAGAATCGAGAATGGGTTCAAGCTCGATATGACCAGCTAAATCTTATCGAATAAAACGCTTGAAGGCAATCATCATGGACATATGTACCGGAAGAGAATGATCACGGCTCATGATAAGAAGGTGCGGCCAAGAGAATTCGCGAGGGGAACTCGTCGAGAAAGATTCTCCCAATACAAAAAGACTTTCGAGGAAAATGGGCACCAAATTGGGAAGGGCGTGACGTCGTAAAGAAGGTTTTCTCCGGTAGAGCTTTGATTCTCACCGAGATGGATGGGAAGGAGTTACCTAATCCGGTGAACTCGATGCCGTGAAAAGTACTATGCCTAAAAACTAAAAAAAAAAGAAAGATCAAGATGAAAACACGAAAAAGGCGTCTTGATAAAAAAAGAGAAGAAAAAGATCAAGATGAAAACTCGAAAGGCGTCTTGATAAACAAAAAGATTAGGATGAAAACACGAAGGCGCCCTAATGAAGGAGGTTCGGACAAAAGGAGCAAGACGATTTGAGCGGAGAGTCATATGGCGAGATTACAATATTTGAAGCGATCCGGAAGCTCGAAATCTTCTACACAAGAAGCCGTGCTCAAGAGATCCGGGATGAAGAAATGTGGAAGTTCATGCGTTGAATATCTAGAGCATTTGTGACAATTGAATCGCTTTCCTTTCTTTATAATGTCTTCTTTATTGAGCTTTTCCTTGTCAATTTTCTTTGCTTATTGCTTTTGAAATAAATATGAATGTGAGGTATTTCTTTCGTACCTACTTTCCTATTTTCATGCATTTCATGTGTGGTTTGTCTAAATGATAAATAGTGAAATGACATACTCTAAACAAAAGAATGTTGAGTATTACCCGGATGAGAATTTGGTAAGTACAAAAGCCTGAAAGCAAGGACAAAGTTTAACAAGGGCAAAAGGGTGATACACGAAACTCAGATTACTCGAGGATGGGTACAAAACACGAAAGGAAGTCAAGAATCGAAACAATGAATGCATCATCATGAGAGTCGTAATGAAAAGAGATATATGGCAAACAAGCCCAAGGCGTATGGCATAATCATGTAGGCGTAAAAGCATTTAAGACCAAACATGTGCATATCATGATAACATCATGCATGACATATACAGGTGTTCCAGTAAAGCAAAAGGTTTTGATGATAGCTGTACTGAACCAAGGACAAAGAAGACATTCAAGTTCCACCAGATAATATGTTTTGAAATTCTGATACTTTTTAAAATTATTTTTCAATTTACTTTTTCAAAAATCAACTCATATTGCGAGAGGTGAGTTGAGCCTCGTGTCACATGCCGAGGTATTTTTCAATTTTCGCTTTTCAAAATCAACTCATATTGCGAGAGGTGAGTTGAGCCTCGAGTCACACGTCGAGGTATTTTTCAATTTCTATTTTCAAAAAATCAACTCATATTATGAGAGGTGAGTTGAGCCTCAGTCACACACCGAGGTATTTTCAATTCTTTTCAAAAATCAACTCATAATGCGAGAGGTGGGTTGAGCCTCAGTCACACTGCTGAGGTATTTTCAATTCTGTTTTCAAAAATCAACTCATATTGCGAGAGGTGAGTTGAGCCTCAGTCAAACGTCGAGGTATTTTTCAATTTCTGTTTTCAAAAAATCAACTCATATTGCGAGAGGTGAGTTGAGCCTCGAGTCACACGTCGAGGTATTTTTCAATTTCTTTTCAAAAATCAACTCTTATTGCGAGAGGTGAGTTGAGCCTCAGTCACACGCCGAGGTATTTTTCAATTTTCGTTTTCAAAATCAACTCATATTGCGAGAGGTGAGTTGAGCCTCAGTCACTGCCGAGGTATTTTTCAATTCTGTTTTCAAAAATCAACTCATAATGCGAGAGGTGAGTTGAGCCTCGGTCACACACCGAGGTATTTTTCAATTCTGTTTTTCAAAAAATCAACTCATATTGCGAGAGGTGAGTTGAGCCTCAGGTCACACGCTAAGGTATTTTCAATTTCTGTTTTTCAAAAATCAACTCATAATGCGAGAGGTGGGTTGAGCCTCAGTCCTGTGTGAGGTATTTTAAATTTGTTTTTCAAAATCAACTCATAATGCGAGAGGTGAGTTGAGCCTCGAGTCACACGTCGAGGTATTTTTCAATTTCATTTTCAAAAATCAACTCATATTATGAGAGGTGAGTTGAGCCTCGAGTCACGCCGAGGTATTTTTCAATTTCTATTTTTCAAAATCAACTCATAATGCGAGAGGTGAGTTGAGCCTTAGGTCACACGCTGAGGTATTTTTCAATTTTCGTTTTTAAAATCAACTCATAATGCGAGAGGTGAGTTGAGCCTCGGGTCACACGCCGAGGTATTTTTCAATTTCTTTTTCAAAAATCAACTCATATTGCGAGAGGTGAGTTGAGCCTCAGGTCACACGCTGAGGTATTTTTCAATTTCTATTTTTTCAAAAATCAACTCATAATGCGAGAGGTGAGTTGAGCCTCAGGTCACACGCTGAGGTATCTTTCAATTTTCGTTTTTCAAAAATCAACTCATAAAGCGAGAGGTGAGTTGAGCCTCGGGTCACACGTCGAGGTATTTTCCAATTCGCTTTTTCAAAAATCAACTCATAATGCGAGAGGTGAGTTGAGCCTCAGTCACACTGAGGTATTTTTCAATTCTGTTTTCAAAATCAACTCATAATGCGAGAGGTGAGTTGAGCCTCAGTCACGCCGAGGTATTTTTCAATTTCTTTTTCAAAATCAACTCATAATGCGAGAGGTGAGTTGAGCCTCAGTCACACGCCGAGGTATTTTCAATTTCGTTTTCAAAATCAACTCATATTGCGAGAGGTGAGTTGAGCCTCAGTCACACGCCGAGATATTTTTCAATTTCTATTTTTCAAAATCAACTCATAACGCGAGAGGTGAGTTGAGCCTCAGGTCACACGCTGAGGTATTTTTCAATTTTAGTTTTTCAAAAATCAACTCATAATGCGAGAGGTGAGTTGAGCCTCGGGTCACACGCTGAGGTATTTTCAATTTCGTTTTTCAAAATCAACTCATATTGTGAGGGGTGAGTTGAGCCTCAGGTCACACCGAGGTATTTTTCAATTTCGTTTTCAAAATCAACTCATATTACGAGAGGTGAGTTGAGCCTCAGTCACATCTTGAGGTATTTTCAATTTCTATTTTTCAAAAATCAACTCATAATGCGAGAGGTGAGTTGAGCCTCGTGTCACACGTGAGGTATTTTTCAATTTCGTTTTCAAAAATCAACTCATAATGCGAGAGGTGAGTTGAGCCTCAGTCACACGCCGAGGTATTTTTCAATTTCATTTTTCATAAAATCAACTCATATTATGCGAGAGGTGAGTTGAGCCTCGAGTCACACGAGGTATCTTCAATTCTGTTTTCAAAATCAACTCACATTGCGAGAGGTGAGTTGAGCCTCGTGTCACACAATGAGGTATTTTCAATTTTGTTTTCAAAGATCAACTCATAATCCAGAAGTGAGTTGAGCTTCAGGTCACATGTCGAGCTATTTTCAATTTCTATTTTTCAATAAAGAATAAAATTGGACATCGAATAAAATTTAAGCTTTTAAGTCTTTGCTCTATCCTGTTTCACAGCCGATGAGCAAAGAGAAGCATTATAAGCACTAAATTTTGTCAAACTTAATTATGGGTTTATTTTAAAAAATAAAAAATTTAAAAAAATTAATTAAAAAATTTAAAATTTATATTTTAACCCTAAACTTTTCTAAAATTATATTTTGGCCTCAAAACTTTTCAAAATTACATTTTTACCCCTAATCTTTCTTAAAATTACACTTGACCCCAACAGCTTTTCTTTGCGTTTGCAATCTGGTCCTTCATCGAAAATCTCCAAAAATCATGGATTTGGGCACCTACCTCCGTGATTTCGGCAACTTGACCTAAGGGATGGCCTCCCTTCCCCTAGCCACCACACTGCAAGAAAACACTATAAATGAAGGAAATCAACCAAAAAATGAACCCCATCATTTTCAAAAAAAACCCACAAAAAAGAAAAAAGGAAGAAGAAGAAGAAGAAGATGAGGCGTCGCACCACCGGCGGTGGAGACTACGACCACAACGACGGCAAGCAAGGCGAGGAGGAGAAGAAGAAGAAGAAGAGGGAGAAGAATAAGAAAGAAGAAAAAGAAGAAAGAAGGAAGAAGAAAGAAAAAAAAGAAAAGAAAGGAGAAAGGAAAAAAAAAAAAAAAGAAAAAAGTAAAAAAATTCAAACTCATTCAAATTCGAGACAGACCCGTGACTGACCCGCCGTGTGGATCCAACAAAGAAGAAGAAGCCCAACCAAAGAAGAAGGCCTCGGGCCCAAAGGCGAGGTAGAAGAAAAAAGAAGAAGAAAAAGAAGAAAAAGAAAAAAGAAAGAAAAAAAAAAAAGAAAAAAGAAAAAAAAAAGGAAAAAGAGCCCGGGTCGTGTATCTCATTCTTCAAGCTCGTAATTTTGAGCTTTTCGGTAATTTTCTTTTTACCTACTTTTAATTTAATTCGTGTATTTTGATAACATTGTTGGTATTTTTTTAAGTATATTTTGTATTTATATTTTTAATGTTATTTTATTTAATTTTATTATTAATGATAATAATTTTAATAAATAAGGCAACGGATCGGTTTAACACTTGCCGTTGATTTCATCGCTATGTTGGGTGAATTATCGGTTCGTGTTAAATACGATACACCCTTTTAAAAAAATCAAAAAATCTAAAAAAAATAAAATAAAATTTCGAGTTTCAAAACTTTTTGTGTTTTCAAAAAAATTATCGTATTTTTCAAATTTTCGTGTTTTAAAAAAAATTTCGTATTTTCAAAAATTCTCGTATTTTAAAAATTCTCGTGTTTTAAAAGTTCTCGTGTTTTCAAAAATTTTTGTATTTCAAAATTTTCATATTTTCAAAAATTTCGTGTTTCAAAAAATTCTCGTAATTTCAAAGTTCTCATATTTTCAAAAAATTCGTGTTTTAAAAAAAAATAATTTTCGCGTTTCAAATTTTTGGGATTTCAAAAATTTCATGTTTTTTTAAAAAAAAATTCTTGTGTTTTAAAATTTCCGTGTTTTCAAAAATTCCGTGTTTTCAAAAAAAAATTCGTGTTTCAAAAAAAATTCTCGTGTTTTCAAAGTTTCCGTATTTCTAAAATTTCGTGTTTTCAAAATTTTCGGGTTTTCAAAAATTTCATGTTTTTAAAAAAAAGAAAAAAAATTATTGTGTTTTAAAATTTCCGTGTTTTCAAAAATTTCGTGTTTTCAAAAAAAATTCGTGTTTCAAAAAAAATTCTCGTGTTTTCAGATTTCTAAAATTTCGTGTTTTCAAAATTTTGGGTTTAAAAAAATTTTCGTGTTTTCAAAATTCTCAGGTTTTAAAAAATTTCTCGAGTATTAAAATTCTCGTTTTTTAAAAATTTTGTGTCTCAATCGGATCACGATTAAATATTAAATTAAACTTGTATTTTTGAAAATTAAGACAACGCGTTTAACGAGATACTAATTTTGGGCGTCGCGAGGTGCTAATACCTTCCTCAGTGTGAATCGACTCGAACCCTATTTTTTTCTCTGGAATTTTGACGCAGACTTAAACCCGCTCTTTTTAAGAGAATTAAAAAATGATTTTCCTTAAAAGAGGATTTATTAGGTGTCCGATCACACCTAGAAAAAAAAAGATCGGTGGCGACTCCTTTTTTTAAATGAAATTGAAACCCGTTTTCAAATTTTAGTAATTTCTCAATTAGCGCCTAAGGAAATTTTAGGTCGCTACAATGTTCTTTTAATTTTTATTTAATTTCCATTCATTCGCTTCTCCATTTGTTTTCCTCCCTTCTTGATTTTTTAACGTAGTTTTGTTATGTTTTCATTTGTTAAAACTAGTCTACAAGCTCCTCTCACTTGAAAAAATTAAACTGTTCAAAAAATAAAAGTATAGGAACTAATTTTAACAAATGAAAATATAGAAAAATTACATTAAAAGAAATGAAAAAAGAAGAAAATAAAGTGGGAAGAAAAGAGAATGGAAAATAAAGAAAAAAAGGTAAGTTAAAAAATATAATTGAAAAAATTAAATTGCTCAAAACAAAATGATATTGGGCCCGATCGTAGTTTTACTCTGTTAGCGACAATTAATGGACTAAAATGTAATTTAAGCCAAAGAAAGTTGACTATTTTTGCAATTTATCCTATTTTTAATTTGGTTAATATTTATTAATTATAAAAATTAAATATTTAGAATAATTATAATTTTTCATTAATTTATATCATAATGTAAAAGCATTGTAAAACCCTACATAAATAAACTAGAGGAAGAACTTTCTTCCTCTTCTTATTAAACCCTGCTTCTTAAATCCAAAGCTTAGAAAGGATGCGAAGACCGAAATCGAGAGCTGTCCGAAAACAACAGAAGAGCAATGAGCTTCAGGAAATAGAGATTCTGAACGAATGGATAGAATCCCAGAAACCCGAATACGGTTCCAATCCTTTGTCACTCGACCCGCTTAAATCCAAGTCGCCAATCGGCCGAATTGTCGACCCTGAAAATGGAGCCGTTTCATTCTCGAGGTACGCGGGAGCGAGGAAATTTTATGAGCTGCCGTTATCAAAGAGGACGAAGAATGGGTTGGAGGGAGGTGGGTTTAAGAAGATGACGGATATACAGGTGGCGTCTTTGCCTCACGCGCTTTGTGGAAGAGATATTCTCGGTGCCGCTAAAACTGGGTCCGGAAAGACTCTTGCTTTTGTTATTCCGGTTAGTGGGTTTTCTTATTAAAAGTTGATTTATTTTTATCAATTCATGAATATTAATTTTCTTTTTTGAAAGAAAATTAGGAGGAGAACTTTTTGATTTTGAAAGAAGGGATTATTATTAGGTTATTTTGAGGGCTGGGGTAGCATTTGGTTGGTTAGGTGTTAAGTGAAGGGTGTAATCAAGCTGAGCAAAGCTCGAGCTCGAACCCGACTTGAAAGTTGAAGCTCAAAGCTTAGCTCAGGCTTGATTGAGTATGTAAGTTCAACTTTGCAATGACTGAATTGAATTCGAATTTTATCAAGCTCAACCTAAGTATCTTGCAAGCACAATGGCGTTTATTTTGTGGATTTAATTTGTGGATTTAAGTCTATAGATGAAGATGTAAAATGAACTAAGACAGATGGCTTTTGTGATATGCAGGATTATCTTAAAACTAACTAATTATGTGTTGTTTTGTTAGTATTTCTTGACCTTTTTGAATATTATAGTAATGCTGAATCAATTGTTATGTCAGGTCCTGGAGAAGCTGCATAGAGAGAGATGGGGTCCTGAGGATGGAGTAGGCAGCATCATAATATCTCCCACAAGGAACTAGCTGGTCAGCTTTTGATGTATTAAAACTGTTGGGAAGCATCATAATTTTAGTGCTGGCCTTCTAATTGGTGGTCGAAAGGAAGTTGACAGTGAGAAAGAACGGGTGAATGAGCTGAATATTCTAGTTTGTACTCCTGGACGTCTTCTTCAGCATATGGATGAGACTCCAAATTTTGATTGTTCTCAGCTTCAGGTCAACAACTTGACATAATGTATAGTTAATTTGGTTATTAATTTTTTAATGGCTTGTTTCCTCTTTTTTTTGTTTGATATTTTCCACCGCTCTGTTAGCTGCTGATTTGGGTAGTGACTTCTGGCCTATGAACAGGTTTTGGTCCTTGATGAGGCTGATCGTATTCTTGACATTGGTTTTAAGAAGACCTTAAATGCAATTGTATCGCAGTTACCAAAGCGTAGACAGACATTGCTTTTCTCAGCAACGCAAACAAAGTCTGTTCAGGATCTTGCTAGGCTTAGCTTGAAAGATCCAGAGTATATCAGTGTGCACGAGAAAGCTGTGACGGCCACTCCTAGTCGCTTGCAGCAAACTGCTATGATTGTTCCTCTTGAACAAAAGTTGGACATGTTGTGGAGTTTCATAAAGGCACATCTTAGATCAAAGATCCTTGTGTTTCTTTCAAGCTGCAAAGAGGTATATTGCATTATTTATGTTGCGTAAACTTAGTATATTCTGTTTAAAGTATTTATATTTGGGAGTCAAAATGCAAGTGATTTCATTTTCAGTTGGGTCTTCATCAGCAATTTCCATAAATGTTTGGCTATCTTGGTTGGAATTTGATATCTTTATGTGAATCTCATCAAATCCTGGTAGAATTTAGCAGCACTGTATTGAGAACAAGCAACTTCTCTGCCTGCCCACATCCCCATTTAGGTCTTTTAGGAATTTTAATTTTTGGATTTGGAACTTTTAATTTATATCCTATTCTAGTATAGGTAGATTTTAGGGGGATAAGAACTCTCTGTTGCTCCAAGTCCTAATTCTATGACTGCTTTTCTGTTTTTAGTGCTTGTCTTCTTCTTTTTCGCCATCCTTGGGAGTTTCTATAATGTGAAAAATGTTGTTTCGTAGGTTAAATTTGTTTTGAAGCCTTCAAGAAACTGCGTCCTGGAATACCCTTGAAATGTCTTCATGGAAGGATGAACCAAGAGAAGAGGCTGGGTATATATTCCCAATTCTGCGAGTCTCAATCAGTTCTCTTCTCAACCGATGTGGCCTCCAGAGGCCTTGATTTTAACAAGGCTGTTGACTGGGTTGTGCAGGTAAATATCTATAAAAAAAAAAAAACAAAACAGAAGCAGCATTTCTTTTTCATTATCTCAATGAGCTTCATTTCTTGTCTTAACAGTTAGATTGTCCCGAAGATGTTGCATCCTATATACACCGAGTTGGCCGCACTGCTCGTTATCTTTCCGGAGGAAGGTCGGTTTTATTTTTGACGCCTTCAGAAATGAAGATGCTTGAAAAGTTACAGGCAGCAAAAGTACCTATACAGTTTATTAAGGTAGATTAATCATGATATTCTTTCGTTTCTGAATCACATCTTGATATATTTGACTTTTATGTTAATCTTGCTATTATGATACTGGTTTCCCAGGCAAATACAAAGAGGTTACAACCAGTTTCTGGATTATTGTCGGCTTTACTAGTTAAATATCCAGACATGCAGCAGCTGGCACAGAGGGCCTTTATCACATATCTGCGTTCTATTTATATTCAAAAAGATAAAGAGGTTTTTGATGTCACGAAATTGCCTATTGATGAATATTCAGCATCACTTGGTTTGCCAATGACCCCCAAAGTCAAGTTCTTGAATCAAAAAGAGAAAAGAGAAACTGAGTCAGAAAAATCTTCTCTTATTGAACCAAAAATATATGATGAAGAAAACGAGTCAGTTATTCCAAAGGAAGAGCTACTTGTTGAAGATGTCAAAGACAGCAGAGGGGACAAAGATTTTCTTTTGAAGGATGATGCACAAGATGTTGAAGGAAATACTAGCGAAATTGGAGATATCGTGTATGCTCCTTAATTATATATTTACATACAGAGCAATGATAAGATGGCCTTGCAATAATGAAAAAATAATTTCATTTATGTACTCATAGGTTAAATGGTAAATTCTTTTATATAGCTGCTTTGGCTCGTAAGCTTACATGGTTACGTGGTAACTTGCACAGATTCTAGTTTTTCTTTTTCTGGGAATAGGTAGATCGTTTTACATTAGTCAATTATGTATGCCCCTGGGTAGTTTTACCTTAATGATTTGTTTTATTTGTAGTCCATTACTTGAAATCAGTTTTTGAGTTGGTTTTCTTATTTTCAGGTCAGCAACACGGGTCTTGAAGAAAAAAAGCTGAAGATCAATGTTCATAGGCCTGTGGGGACAAGGGTTGTCTTTGATGAGGAAGGCAACACACGGGCTCCACTTGCTATGTTGGCTGACAAGACGAGTGGCGATATACTGCTTGACCAAGGTATACATTATCCCTTCTGTTGGCCTATGTTGCTGCGATTTTTTATTTTTCTTGAAATACCTGAGTCTGGCACCCATGTTTGACTCATGTTTGGACATGATGGGTATAGAGTATGACCCTTCAGATTTATGGAAAAACTTGGAAAAATTGAATATATCTGTGTCAGACACATACCCGTATTCAACATTCACAACCCAATATAGTTTATAAGCTACTCTTCTGCAACTTTTAATGTATAAATTGCTAGTTAACTTGATCTTCTGTTTTCTACTTATGTAGCAAATCGAAAATGTAATCGTAGGGCGAATTCAGTTCTTTCCCCCACTAAAAGCTTGAATGGTTTTAAACGTCATCTTATGCCATTCAAAATTTCATGTTACTTCCGATAATAGTGGTTCATCCCCTGGCATAAAGAAGGATCAAATAGTGTTTTCCGTACTTTGCCGATGTTGAATGCATCTCTGCTTCTTGATGTTTTTCTAACTCATGTTTCTACATTGCAGACAAAAAGAATGGTTTCTACAAGAAAATGAGGGAAGAGCTGAAGCAGGTGGATAAGGAAGACAAACTTCTAGAGCGGCAACGGCTTAGGGAGAAACGGATCAAGAAGAAGATGAAGTTGAAGAAAGGGCAAAGGGAGGAAGAGGATGGTGAAGAGGAGGAGGATGATCTTTCAGGTTCAGAAGGAGAACCGGATGCGAAAAGAAAACAGAAAAGATCGAAAATATACTTTCATAGTGATAGCGATGACGGTGAAAAGGAAGAAGATAAGGCTGGATCGGCGAGTATCAATGCCGAATCCATTTCTCTGGCAGAACAAGAAGAACTTGCTCTTAAGTTATTAAACTCAATGCACTCCTAAATTTTACGATAGGATTTTCCAGTTTTGGTCGGTGTTGTTTACCGTTGTAGTATGTCAGTTTCTTATTCAATCATAAAACATAGTCAAATGTTTACCTGCACAACTGGGGTTCTTTTAGGCTTTCAAGTTCATCATTAAGTCACCATTACCAGTTGTCCATGGAACAATGAATTTGAAAATAGACAAAAGGAGTAATGACAGGAAATTTTTGGTTTATTACATTTCGAGTCCTTTTAAATTTGAGTTACTCCATTTCGGATGGTATTGACGATGAAATGGAAAAGGTGGCTAAAATAACAACTGCCCAATGTGTCTAACTCATAACTCCATTGATGTACTGAAAAGGAGATCATGTCTACTTTTGCTGGAACGCTAAAGGAAACTTATTGGGACAGATGTTTGCTCAAATGAAGTAAATGAACAGCTTTTCCAATTAAAAGGTAAATTATACCAATAATAACTTAATTTTGGATAGTTGACAAAATAGTCACTTAAATTTTAATTCAAAATAGTGACAATTTTGTCAACTAATCTAAAATTGAGTGAGTGCTAGTGTAATTTACTTAAAAAAAAAACAGAGAATTCATGTCATTTACCTAACACGATATCTGGAAAGTCAATGGTGAGTATTAAAAAAATATATTGTATGCAGAGTGGAAGTTCACCAGCTGCATCTCCAAGGCACAGATCTGAATTTCTTTTTTTTTTTTTTTTTACTTTTCTGAAATGGGTTTTTCTTCATCATGTTCTTTGTTTAAACACCATTTAATTATTAGCTTTATCATTAACATAGCCATCATCACAATCTCACATGTCAATGGATGCTTTACATCAATCTTCAGCTTTGGTGATTCCTTAACTGATACTGGCAACTTACTTCAACTTTCACTTTCAGAATCAACAAAACTTTCCCACTTTGATTTTCCTCCTTATGGAAGAACCTTCTTTGGTTATCCAACTGGGAGATGCTCTGATGGGCGCTTGATTATGGATTTCATTGGTATGTTTACATGCTTTAAAATGGGTTATGTTTATATTGTATGATTTTATTTTTCCTTTATATTTTCCTTTTTTTTCATGGTTTTGCAGCTGAAGATTTCGGACTTCCATTTTTACCACCATATTTTGGAGGTGAAAATGGTAAACCCAGAAACTTAGAGAATGGTGTGAATTTTGCCGTAGTGGGTGCTACAGCACTTGATGATGTGTTTTTCAAAGAAAGAGGAATCCATAATCCCTTCACAAATATTTCTTTGGGTGTTGAATTGGGATATTTCAAAAATGTTTTGCCTTCTCTTTGTTCATCTTCTTCAGGTAAGTTTTTTCTTCTTTTTGGTGTCTTTTATATTGGATTCTGTTTGGTTTTGGAAGGAAACTGAGAGGACATGAACTTTCCAGATTTTGAAAAAAATCAGTAGTTCAAAATGTAAATAGGATCAAGTGTTAATATTTAGCTAAGATGGCAGAGTAACCAACAAAAAATTTCAACCATGATAACTCTCTTTTAGCCTTAACCCCTTCTCATTTTCCTTACCCTCAGTATAGGGTTTACAGAATGGGCACCTCCATTGTAGAGATCAGTACCACAAGATGAACAAAAATAAAAAATCTGCCAATTGAAAATTCTTACTTCAAGCTTATTGATTACCCAGTTATCTTAAAAGAAATCATATTCTAGGACGTCACATCTTGAACAATGTATCACTCTACTGTCTCCTATCCATAAGCTCAGTTGCAGAGTCAAAGGGGCTGGCAGGGCTCCGACCCTTTAAAATGGAAAAGTTTTTCATTTAGATCCTTTATAATTTATAAAATTTTAAATTAGTAATAATAAAATTAAGATATAAACTATTAAAATGGTAAAATTATAAAAAGATATATAATTTAGTTTCGGCCCCAAGAATTTTTCTAACTCCGCCATTGCATAAGCTAGCTCACCAAAACATCTGAGAAAAGGTCAAGGCACGAAATCACCTACCATCTCCTCTCATTCTCTTCCCACCACCATCCAATGGCTCATCGCCTTATTCTAGGTGAACTTCCACATCATCCATCTTCTCCTCCTTGTTAGTTTCATTGGTTAGAAATCGTTCATATCCCAGAATTTAACGAAATAGAAGGCTCTCGTCTTCCCCTTTTAAACCCATACCAATCCTTTTAAAAATTATTTAGGCTTTCTATAAAATTCATAGTTTGTTCAAAAGCTCACGCTCCTATGGCATACATGCACTTAACAAAATTGACCAGTGCATTCTCCCAGTAAGTACATTAGAACATTTTGTGACTTCTATAGCAATGGATTGAGCATGGCTAAACTCACATTCACTTTGGAGCATTAAGCTTAGCTCTAAGCTACCATGGCACGAAAGGACAACTAGCTTTGTCAGGATAACCCTTTTAGGCTCAAGATGCCTCAAGTATAAGCATGCTTGTATAGGTATCATAGAAACCTCCCTTAACTCAGGAACAATCTATCTTTCTTCCCCAACTACATTGCACTCAAAGATCCAATACTCCTCAAATGCCTCAAAGTTTAGATCCAAATAGTTGGAGCAAAAATGGTCAGTGCCACAAATGAAGCAACTCTCCACTACTGGTGGCTTACAGAGTTAAAGATCATGCGATTGACAACTCCATCCCATTCAAACATGAGATCCTGTTCGTGAAATTTGATGCACAAGAAAACTTAGTCACTTGTGTACATGTTCTTAAAGTTGTAACTAGGTAACAGATGGATCTCTCTACTCCCTTTCTCATGGATTGCAAATTATGAAAAGTTTCACAAAAATACGAAGCCAATCCAGTCTATGGAGGCCACATGCACCACTAATCCGGACAAAACAGTGACCACCAAATTCAAACGTGAAGAAATGGATAGAGAAGTGGTCACATCTTTTGTCTTTCCAACCTAGTTCATGATAGAGTCAGTATTCAAGTCTCAAACAGTGCGGTTCTAGATGTATCAACCAAGATATGATTGTGGTCTCGCTCGATGAACACCCATCATCACAGTTTCTACACTGAAGGAAAGTTGATATATTATTTCAAAGGTTCCTCAACTATACATTGTCCATGGGATATTAACTGACTGTGATCATCAGGCTTTGAACCAATCGGACCAAAGACAGAAAAATAAAAGCAAAAACAGATGTTCTTCTGAGAAAACACTCTACAAAAAGATTACTTGATGGAGATTCCTGAGTTGCACCACTTGGACAAGACCACAAACCAGTACATGGTGAAATACACGCCACCTCCATGGGCAACAATAGTGCAAGAGGACATTCTTCCTTCAGATGAGCCAACTCTTCCACCTTCTCCAAAACTAAGAAGATAAAAGCCACACCCTTGCTATGCAATAGGACTAGCGTACATTGAAAAGAAAGACAAGAAAACAGAAGGCACAGATTTCTTAGGTCTGTAAGATCCAACCAAAAACCCTGCATGACACAAAGTTTCTTCTATTACAAGATTACCAAAGAGACCAAAAAAAGACACATATTGAAAGCCCTTAACCTTACCGATAGGGATGAAAAGAGAAACCAAAAGAAAGCAGTGGCATTAGAAGAAGTTTGAAATTGGCAAATCCAAAACCCATTGCACAAAATGCCAACCTTTAGAGAATTGAAAACAAGATCAACCATATCAATGAACATTTTGACCACCATCTCCAGACACTTCAAAATGTAATCTATGAGATCCAAATGCGTCTAGATGTTCTTAACAAGGAACTCCAACAAAGTTTAAAGACGAGCCAAGGATTCATATTTACAATCTCTGGAAAAATAAGCAGAGATTAGATCTCTCAAAAGCAATTCCTAGATTTACAATGGCAATACAACCAGAAGGTTTAAAAGCAAGAAGCTAAAAGTTTCTACCAGCTAGCGCCAAGGATGTTTGATACATACCCTCAAACTTCTCAGGCACCTGACATATTCCTTTCTACTCCTCCCAACATCTTTAGTCAGCTCCTCTGACAACACCTTCTCTACTGTCATCTCCTGTTCGACGAGATCTGTTCTTCACTCCCCTGAACTTAGAAGCACAGCAGGCTCCAACAGGTGTATGGGTTACTAACGCATGGGTCTAGAAGTTCAAATAGGAATAACAACAACTGTAGAAAGAAAAAGAAAAAAAAAAGGCATGTTAACACTCCTTTACCAAATTCAACTAGGCCCAAGACTGCAACAAGCTTTCTAGATCCAAAATTGGTGCTTCATCCAAGCAACCAACATAGTTGATGACAAAGGAAGCAGATACACCGAGTGTATTCTCCTCTATACTAAATGGTATGGTCAGGGATAACCTACTAGTCGTTGACATAATAGAATCCTCTGAGTACTCCTCCCAAGGATATACAAAAGACTCCATAATACCTAGTGACACTGATAAAACTATACCGAAAGAATGCCTTCCCTAGATGTTTCTCATTGAACCTCAAGTAGAAACATTGATGACATTCCATCGAGCAAATGGAATATACGATTTCAAGAGTACTGGGCATGGACGTACATTGAACCATTCAAAGTAGGTGCTACAACAAACTTAGTCCTATTGTAGTTTGTTGCAAGATTAATAGGAATGTTCAAAGAGTTTTGGATGCATTAGGAGGATACACACAAGCTATGCAAGAATTAGCAACACTATTTTGTGGACAACAAGGCCATAGGATTGATAAGATCCGAGAGCAATTTTTCAAGTTGAAAAGTTGTTCTCTTCATTTGATAGAAATTACAAAACTTCTCTAAGTATTACTTCATACTTGAAGGACTCAACAATATCAAACTATAGTAAGTGTTCCTCATATCAATCCCAAAACAACTCAGTGACAACACTTAAAGCCTACTAGCTGCAAGAGACCTCTCTATCTCCATTGTTCGCGTTGGAGATCTATACAAAATTATGCATAAGGCCCTTGATATGATTTGCAATGAGCACAAATAGATCACGAACATAGTTCAGATTCAAAGTGCCTCAAAACCCCTATGCTTTCCCTTTAAGACTACAAATCAAATGCTCAAAGAATGACTCTGAATGCCTTTGCCATTATGGCAAGAAGAAGCTTACAGAAGATCCCATTACAAGTCCAGATTCTCTTATAGACTCAACAATTTCCTGAAAAAGGCATTTTAGGCAAAACAATGAATATTAGAAGCCAAACAAATTTCAATATGGCAGATAGACCGTAAACCCTAAACAGAATAAAATTTTGCAAACCGATCAAGTACGAAATATAAGTTGATCTGTGAATGGATGTGCAAATCTAATCCTTTAGATATGTTGTGAATTGAAGTTGTTGGCAATAACAACTATGAACACTGAAAGGATGTCTCCATAAACCGTAGCAGATATGAGCTAAGGACATCTACAGTGTTTAGCTACAGTATCCCATGTCTCCTACTTTTGTTATGTTTTATAGAATTTACTTAATATTTAATTCTTATATTTAAAAGGAAAAATTGTAAAGTTGACATATCTATTTCTTTTAATGGCAATGTGGTTTGACTCACAGATTGTAAAGAATTCCTCAAGAAGTCGTTAATAGTGATGGGAGAGATAGGAGGAAATGATTACAATCATGCATTCCTTCAAGGCAAAAGCACTGAGGAGATTCTACACTTTGTTCCTCTTGTTGTTGATGCCATTGCTTCAGCAATCACGGTAACAAATTTATTTGTGTTGAACAGATACTCGTGTTTGACACTTATATATCGAAATATAAATATAATATTTAATTTCGAAAGATCATCAAATACATGAAAAACCTTGAAAAAATTCGTATTCAACACTCATGTCCAACCAAGGGCTAAGGGACGGGCAGACAAGGGCCCCGACCCTCCTAAAACGGGACATTTATGCTTTAGATCCTAAAATTTATAAAATCGTAAATTAACATATAGTAAAATTACAGTTTGCCCCCATAATGCTAGAAATTTTTTTGAAAACCATAACGATATAAGCTAATACAAGGATCATATTGTATTTTAACTATTATAAAAAATATATCAATTAATCTCGACTCCCCCTAAAAAAATTTCTGATCCAACATATAAATATTGTAATATGACTTTAAAAGATACTTAAAATATTTGAAAATTTTAGGAAAATCTAAATATACTCTGTGTCGCATACATGCCTGTATATGGCAGACATAGGGATATAACTTTGAATAATACACTAAATACATGAAAAAACATAGAAAAATTTAATCATACCCGTCTTGGATATATACTTTCATTGAACGCTCATGCCTGAGTCTGAATTAACGACAATCTTTTACAGAATTTCTTCATATCAGAAGAAGTTATTTTAGTTGATAAATGACAATGCTATGCAGGAGTTGATAGGGCTAGGGGCGGTCACAATTTTGGTCCCTGGAAACCTTCCAATTGGATGCTCCCCAGCTTATCTCACATACTTTCAAGGTTCCGATATGGCGGATTATGATCCTTTAACTGGTTGCATAACATGGCTGAACCAATTCTCCGAGTTCCACAACGAACAGCTTCAGAAAAAGCTTGATCAGATTCGCAAGCTTCATCGAAATGTCAACATCATTTACGCAGATTATTACAACATTGCATTGAATTTCTACCATTCCCCGAACCAATTCGGTAAGGCTTATACCTCATAGAATATCTAAAACAATGGTTCAAGAATATTTTCTGTCAGGAAAAAGTATTGTAGAGACCTTTGTATTAGAAGTTAGATTGCATTTAATCCCCTTTACTAAAAAAATAGATAAATTAGTCCTTATCCGTTAGATCAAAGAGCAAATTAGTCTTTTTAGTAAAAATTTCATTCATTTTTACTGTTAAAATTGACATTGATGACAAAATAACCAAACAGTGACATTGCACGGCCATATGTACCTTACTCTGACATACAAGAACCAATTTTTAACATTAGAAATGGATGAAATTTTCAACTAAAGAACTAATTTGTTCTTTAATCTAATGTTTATGAACTAATTTATTTGAGCCTCCATGGTACTTTTACCAGTTTCTGTCTCGTATGCGGATTACTGGCATGTAAAAGTGTTGTAATCTGTATAATATATACATAACGATTGAATTTCGGCCTGTTTGCATGGTTCTTTTTTGTTGTTGTTGAATGATTACAGGGTTTACTGAAACACTTAGAGCATGTTGTGGAGGGGGTGGTCGATACAATTACAGTTCATTAATGGCATGCGGGGATCCGCCATTAACGACAAGCTGCAAGGACCCTTCTTCACATGTGAGTTGGGATGGTTTACATTATACTGAGGCAACTTACAGATGGATCTCAAAGGGTGTTTTAGAAGAATTATATGCTATTCCTTATACAAATAGCTTGTGTTTTCCATCTACCGCCAGCAAACAAATTTATTGAAAATAAGTTCATAAAAAAAAGGGTTTAATCTAGTTTTTTTTCAAGATCTTTATGAATGTCGTTGGAATGCCGATATATCTTTTCTTTTTGATATAATACTTAAACTTAACTATAATCCTTTCTCGACGATAACAAATTTAAGGTTTATTATATTGACAACAATGTTTACGTTAATCAAACTAAGACTTGATTGGAAAAGATATTTGAATATAAGTGTGAGTATTAATGGCTTTAAACTCGATTAAACCCATCAAATTGGGTTTTTCTTAATAAATTTATTTGGTTAATTTGACCATTCATTAGTTCGTTTATTTATATTTCTATAAATATTAAATTTTTATTAAGTTCAGTATTATTATTAACGCGCATCAACTTAATTGGATAATGATGAAATTACTTTTACTTTACAAGGTAAATTGCATATTTTGAGTGTTTTTTTTTGTCTTTTATATATTTTATATAAAAATATACACATAATAATATTTGAACTTAAATCTCTATTATTTTAACATTATACTTTACTCTTCGGTCAAAGTCTTATTTTTTATTTATATTAATTTTTATAAACATTATATATATATATATATATATTTATTCACATGTGAGTCTGAGTGAACTATAATCTAGTTATAGTGTAGAATAGTTTTAGCACAAATATATAAATAATTATTTTTAAATTGGTTGAAGTAACTGACCTAAATTTACTTTGATTTTTCGATTAATGTTAATATTATAAGTTAATTTGATATCAATTAAAATTTTAAAATTAATTTTTTTAAATTTATGTCTTTAAATAAATTTATAATTTGTTTTAAATTAGATAATTTCAACTTTGATTTTCGATTAATCAAGCTGAATTGATATCACAAGTTAATTTGATACCAATTAAAAAATTAAATACTAAAATTTTTAATTTATGTCATCAAATAATTTCATAATTTGTTTTAAATCAAATAGTTTTTGCTTTGATTTTTCGATTAATCAAGCTGAGTTAGTATCACAAGTTACTTAAAAGTTTAAAATACTAAATTTTTTAATTTGTCCTTAAATAATTCTATAATTTGTTTTAAATTATATAATTTTTTTTGTACAATATTGGAGTGACAAAGTTTGAACTAATATCAAACATTTGACAAAATTTTAACCACCGATCAATACAAATCAAGATTTTTAAATTAAATAGTTTAAACTGTAACTTTAAAATACTATAAAATTTTCCTTCCCTACACTAATTTTTAATTATTTTTATTATATCATATATATATATATATAATCTATAGCAAGATTTTTTTTAAAAAAAATGAAACATTGAAGAAACATATTATATTATTTTAAAATGAATTGTTCCAGGGTTTAAAGAAACATTGAAGGCTTGCTGTGGAACTGGAGGTCTTTACAATTACAATCATTCGAGAGCTTGTGGTTATCCGCCAGTAACACAATGTTGCAATGACCCTTCTTCGTATATGAGCTGGGACGGAATCCATTATACAGAAGCAGTCAACAGATTGATTACCAATGTTGTATTTGAGGAATTGATGAACAGCATTCACAGTTTAAATAACTTGTGTCCAGCATCAACTATAAACAAATTGAGAATGATATATCCAAAGTCAGAGATGTAAATCGTAAGGAGTCTTCTGCTCGTATTTGGTGTAACTCGACTAAGTAATATAGATGTATCCAAATAAACTTTACAAATTTGGTGTAATCCTAAACCCTAAACAATCCCAGCTTTGAGTGTTCGTTCTTCTCCACTCTCTCCAAACAGAAATTCTTCCATCCCTTGGGCTTTTAGCTAGGTGGTTCTTAATCTGTTGTTCCTACTCCTTGTTTTCTTCCAAAAACAGAAGTGCTTGTTTAGATCTTGGAAATACCCTATCCATGAAATATTCTAGATAGTGTCAGTCACACCTCAAGAAGTAAAACCATCTTTTAAATTTGATGTTTCATCCAACCTTTTAAAATAGTTTCATGAACTTGTTGTTCAAAATTATGAGGTATTAAAATTGATTTAATTTTGAGTTCATTTGAGTTTGTTTAACACTCATAATATCTTTTGATTTTATTTGTCATGCTTGATTTATTTTTAATTTCGATAATTCTTTTAATGTTAATTTAAATTGTTTTGACAATAGATGTGACTGATCAATTTTCGGGTTAAATATAAAGTGTTACACTAAACCCTCTAAACTAATTTCTTCCCTCACTAATGTCTTTATTAGCAATATGACAGCCAACAATGGGACCGACTGACTGACTTTATCAACAATGACAATAAATATGAACATAAGTTTCAACTCCTTTCCACTTAATGGGACCAACTATAGAGGTGTTTTTAAGAACCCATAAAAGAAAAGAACAATTCCATCACGTTGGAAAATAAGCATTAAAGACCACCTCACAATTTTAGTTGGTTTAATTCATTATTTCACTTTGAGAGATATTTTAATATCTAAATTTTACTTGTTGGTATCGACATTGTTATTAATGTAGGAGGACGTGGGTTTGAGTGCGCTGATTATCCTCCTATATATGAGTTAGAGAGAGACTATGAATAGTTCTAGATATTGTGTTCGACCTACATAACATATACTTCTACGGATAAAAATAATGCCCAAATGCATCTTGCACTTTGACACTTGTGTTCTATTTTCTTTGTCTTTTGTGTTATTTTTCCCTAGAAATGGTCAAAATTTAGCTTTTAGATTTATACTAGTTATAATTTTTATATTTTAATTTTAACGTATTTTAATTAAGTTGCTTTTATAGTGTCATTAGTTAATCTAAGTCGTTAATATTATTAATTATTTCAATTAAAATTTTGACGTCAATATTTCTTAAGAATACTATTCTAAGAAAAAAATCATTTTATGATAATTAGTTCGATTCTCGATATTTTAATTGGAATAGTTAAGTATGTTAATTATTTGGATTAGCTAATGCTTTTATAATAGTATAGATACCAAATTTTACCAAACAAAATATAAGAACAAAATCTCAAAATTAGACATACTAAAAGGATCAAAACCAAAATATAATTAAAGACAATTTATACCTAACACAAATTATACCAAATAAAATATAGGGACTAAATCTCAAACCCATAAATAGTATAGAGATTCGGACCCTAATATGACCTAAAATAATCTATACATAACACATTCATGATATTCTGACACTATTCAAGCTACTCTTTATGAATTTATATGTTGAAGATTAGATTTATTATTGGATCATGCATATGAATATAAGCTAAGCAATATTCATTACCCAAATTCACTTTGATTTTGATACAAATTCATTACCAAAATTCAAGACGGTCATAAAAATAGTACTTTCCTTGTTTATGTTTTTTATCTATAATGCCTATAAAACAAGAGAAATATCTTTTGAAATATCTACAAATACTTAAAATTTCAAATTTATTTTGAATAGAAACCTTAAAATTTTGGTTTGCAAAAATGCAAATAATCTTCCACTTAATTCTTTAAAAACAGTAAACCAGAATTCCATGTATTTGCCAAATGGAAACTTGTTGGGTCTTTTGATGATTTCGTTTTGCTATGTTGAATTGTGAATTTGATAGGACTCCATAAAAGATTACGGTTGATATCATTTTCGATATCATGTTGAGGCAAGGACGGCTCATGATGACTTTCAATTTTTGAATGATATTGATGGTTTTGGCCTAAGAATTGTAGTTCATTGAGGAGCATAGTCAACTGAGAACATTTTTCTATGGATCCACGTTCCTTTAGGGGATAAAGTTCAATGTCGCAGGTGTTGTAATGGATGTTGAAGCGAGTTGTGGTGGGTTTTGAGAGACGATGAAGGAGCGGCCTATGTGATGTTTATTGGGCCGATATGTAACGCCCCAAAATTTAAATTTTTGTTTTTGCGAATGTGTGATATAAATATCTGTTTACTTGAGTGGTTAAGTGTTCTGGGTGTGTGTGGGAAGTCCCAAGTTCAGGCCATAACTTGGGAAAATTTTGGTATTTTTATGAATAAAGACCAATCTTTGGCTGATAGGCTTTTGAATAAAAGATGGTAAGTAATTAATACAATGGGTCTGCTGGTTTGGTGGATTAGTGGAGTAGTGTTGGTGAGATAGAAGTCTTGTGTTCAATTCTCTGCATTAGTAAAGGATAGTATTTTTGTTTTTGACTAATTTCCGGCTAGAGTTGTACTGTGGTTGGACTCTGAGTAGTGGGGTGTTGGATGGAGAAAAGTAAAGGGAGTTGGGATAGGGGTTATCAGAATATTTCTGTTCAATTTTCTTTTTGCAAAATTCTGTTCTTTTCTACCCCTCTCTCTGTCAAAATTCCACCTCTCCCTCCCTCTCATCTTTTTCGTTGTTTTACTCAAGTTCACCTCCTTTTGTTTTGTGTTGCGTGTAATCCTGATCGTTCGGTAAGTACTCATTTTATCACTATTCTGCTGTTCTAAAATTAGTTTCTAAAAGAGGGTTGTTTTGGTTCTGTCGATTTAGGCAAGGATTAGGCAACGGTTAGTGCCTCAGTGGAGTCTTGAACAACAGGAATTTTGGTTCGTTATTCGATAAGTGAAGTGTTCGCTTTTTGATGATTCTAAGATGATGTTGTGAATATTCTCGAGTTGGTTTGCGAATGTGCTGCTAAAATTGGCTTTGGTAATGTCAATCATAGGTTCTGGAAATACAGGATTGCGTTTATGAGCAAAAATGATACAGGTGTATACTTGATTGCACAGAAAATGAGGTCTTGACGAAAGCCAAAAACCCTACTGTCGACGCCACACGGGCGTGTGGTTGCCCATGTGGTAGGCCGTGTGCCCTAACACGAGCGTGTGATCGACGAGGCTAGGTCGTGTGTGACACACGGGCTAGACTGATTTGGGCCAAGTGGGCCATACAGGTAAACCACACGAACGTGTGAGATTTTGGGCCAGGCCGTGTGATCTACACGACTAAGGCAAATTTGGGCTGTGTGGGCCCACACGAGCAAGCAGCATGGGCGTGTGAGCCCATTTTCACTGAATTGATTGCTAAGGTTGTACAGGTTGCCCAAGTCGACTGTGAACCTACTATAAGGTCAGTAAGCATCACTTAGACCCCTAATTGTGTGAATTGACTGTTTGATTTATATATATTGAGCATGATGATGGTATGCATGTATACTGAGCTGGTTATATGTACTGACATCATGAGATAGCATGTCATGACTTGTATGTTGCATTGTATGGGGTTGGGTTGATTATATTTGGAGGAAGTGTACTGAAAGACTGATAAACCGTAAAAGTAACATATTTTAATCCCACATTTAGTATGCTTTTGGATGATTTAGCCCTTGATTTATGTAAAAAAGTGCTCTTAATCCTTTCTTTTGTTGTCTTATACTTAGGAAAGCACCTAAGGATAAAAAGAACGTAAAACAGGTTTAAAACGGACCAAATTGGGCCAACCTAAGAAATCGACACGGCCTGGACTTCAAGCCACACGGCCGTGCCTCATCAAATTACTTCACACGGCCATGCCACGATTTACACGGCTGTGCCTCAATCGACAGAATTGAGACACGGCCTGAAGACAACTCACACGGGCGTGTGCCATGAGCGTGCCCCTGCCGCGAAAATGAGCAATTTCACTAGGATTTGGATGCTTGGAGGCAAAGAAACACATTCCCAAGTCTACTTAAACATCCTAGGAGGAATTCTACTTGAATTAGGATACTTAGGAGCCAAGTAACGCATCTCAAAGCCTATATAAACACCCAAGGTAGCAACTAAAAAGGGGAGTTCGGAAGAAGTCGAAACAGGATGGGTTTTTTGGCAGAGGCTTTTTGCCGAAGCATTCATCCTTTAGGGAGTCACTTGAAGATAGCCAGTTGATCCATCTCAAGAAGCCGGAGCTCCATTCAAGACGGAGGATCTCTCCTTTAATTCCTTCAGAGGGTTTTAGGGATTTCTTATGTTTTATTTTATCTTTACTCTTGAGATGTTTTCGCATTTAGTTATGAACTAAACCCTTCAGATACCTGAAGGGGATGAAACCTATGATGGATTTTGTTATTTGATTTCTAAATTATATGATAAGTACTTAGTTTATTCTTAATTATGTTGCTTAATTTAATCTGATGTGCTTAGGTGGAGGAGGAATAGACCCTACCTAAGAGTAGATCTAGCATAATTGAGCGGAGTTGATCGGGCGCCTAGAGATAGGGTTACCAGATTTTGTCGAATTAGGGTGAAACCTAATATGGGAATCCATTGATCGATTTACTGCTTCCTTAGGGGGTTATTATAAGAGAACAAGAGTTCCACTAATTAACCTAAGGTTAGACGTTATTCGCCTCGAGAGAGGGTTTAATATAGGTTAGGGAGTCTCACGGATCAAGCTAAGTAAAGAAATCATATGGTTTGGGGAATAAATAATAAGTGAAGTCATAGGTGGATTCTTCCTGAGGGTATCGTCTTTATCAACTGAGTTTTCCTAAAGTCTTTCTCCAATTCAATCTTTTGTCCTTGCATTCAGTTTAAGTATTTCATTAGTTTTAGTTTAATAATCCAATCACTCCATATTTCAGGCTAAATAATAGAAAGAAAGTGAGAAGTAGTATTTTTAGGTTCCCTTGGGTTCGATAAGATATTCTTGCCTGAGCTATACTACTATTCGATAGGTGCACTTGCCTCTATTGTTGTCGCAGTCAGTCTACAGGTTCGATCACTCTTTTATAAATATTAAAACTCGACTGTTTGACACGATCAAAGACTCTTAAGCCTAATATACTGGCAGCTCAGCTGGAAATTACTATTTTGTGCCGTATTCGGTACTACCTGGAGTGTAGGGATGTGTGTGTTGATTTAATCCCCACATGGAGTGTAGGGTTAGACGGAGATGGTGTGTAAAGGCTGGTTGGGTAGGACTTTGTTATTGAATACTGTATATCTATTACTGATACTGTGATGGGCTAAGGCCCTGTGCATGACTAATACTGTAATGGGCTAAGGCCCAACTGCCATTGATACTGAAAAGAGCTTAGGCCCAAACTACATATGATTGTAAACTGATTGTTTGTTTTCTGTGGGATTACATACTGAGTTTACGTAAACTCACCCTCTTCTGTTTAATGTGCACAGGTAATCCCCAAACTTGACGGATCAGTGCAGTGGAGGACTCGACGGTGGCCACACGTATTTTAAACTATTTTAATTTCAATTTTGGTATTCATTTCTTAATTATTTTCTAGGTTAATTTTGATGTAAATTGGCCTTTTCGGACTGTTTGCTTTTATTTAGGATTTTAGACTGTTTTCGTGGATTTAAAACTGCACAAACTTAACGAATAAACAGTTTTCTCTAAAACAAATAGTTTTTCATAAATTACATGATTTCTAAAGCTTTCGCAACGAATTATATTTTAAAACAATCGACTAGATGAGTAAGTGATTTTTGAAATCAACAAGAGTAATAAACAAACATGATTTTGTCGTAATAAATTAGTTTTCAAAATTCTATTCCACGTGACATCACCAGATTCGGCCATAATGTCTAGGCTGAGTTTGGGGTATTACACGACAAAAGTTACGAAATTGGGAATGGCTAAGGTAAGAGCCACAAAAACAGCTATTAAGATATTTTATAGTAAGGGATGGCATGAGAAAGTTCCTCTAGTTATTGAGTTTGACTTGTGTGCTGTTTTGAAGTGGTTGTTAGTTTGGAGTTATAAACCGTAGATATTGTGGAATCTAGTCATTGGTATCGTCTATGATTTTAATAAACTGTTGCATGTTCAACTTGTAATTATACTCCGTCAAGGCAAATGTATGGAAAAAGCAAGTTTTAGAAGGCCTAGTGGCAATTTTTGTGATTGTTTGAGATGTAGTTGGTTGCTTCATATTGGGTTGTTCTTTAGTGTGCAAGGCTTTTATGGGTGTTTTGTAATCAGGTTGTCTTTGAAAGAGGTTGGATTCCTCTAACGTCCTTCTTTTTTGTTATCTTTATATTAACTGAGCAAAAAAAAAAAAAAAAAAAACGAGTCGAATTACATTTTGTCTCTTCTATTTAAAAAGCAAATTGATTTTTTCTGTTAAAAAATTCATCTATTTGTACTATAAAAAAATCATCCATTTGTACTATTAAAAATTGGTGTGATTGACGGAATAACATAATGGCATGTAACATGCCACGTCTACTTCATTCCGGCGTACCGGGAGTAAATTTTAACAACATAAATGGATAAATTTTTTTTTACAAAAAGATCAGTTTGTTTTTGAGTTAATGTACATGAACTAATTTGCCTTTTTTTTAATAGGGAAAATAAAATATAACCAGTCTTTTAGTACCCCTTTTGTGCCCACATGTGTTGTTATGTGTGACTCCTATTTCAGTTAAATTTGACAAATAATCTTCCAGTTGAACTTTGTTTATTTGTTTCAGTCAAATTTAACATTTTTGCAGAATGTTCTTTGTTTTTCGGGTTTCAGGGTTTAGTTTTTATCTCTACCTTTGTACTCTTCGTTTTTTTTTGCCATTATAGTAAATTATATTTACCCGTGGTTTTTTATCGTCTTTGGAGAGGTTTTTTCACTTTAAATTATGTGTTTAATTTTTCAATTTCTTTGGTTATTTTTTTAACTTGTTTGTTGCTTAATCGTGTCGATCTCCAATACGTGTAAATATACACATCAGTATCTCGAAGCTTTGAATGCGAAATTGATTATTGCTTGTTAAATTTTCATATATGTTTTGATAGCTACTTTTTCCTCATTATGTTGTTGGTTGAAACAACAGTTCATTATTGTTAGCTTTGTCTTTGCCATGATAACCGGCATTAGTTCACCGGTGAATGGATGTTTCACATTGATTTTCAGCTTCCATGTTGGATACCGGCAACTTCGTTGAGATTTCAGTTTTGGAATCCAAGAATCTTCCCCACAATGCTGTTTTTCCAAAAGGCCGCCCCTTTTTTCATCGTCCGACCGGCCGGTATTGCTATGGCGGCTTGATTACCGATTCGTGAACAAGGAATTAAAATTTAAATATTTGAATCCATTATCCAATTTAATTTATTAACTTTTTGACATACTAGATTCATATATTTAGCAGATCCAGATAATGGATGGATTATTTATTTAATTCCTATTCAGAGAGTAATAGTCAGATTTAATGCATATTTGTCAATATGAAAGGTAAACCTGGGGATTCTTGGACATGGAAGAGTATTTTAGCCGGGAAGGAGTTACTAAAAGAGCACATTGAGTGGTAAATCTAGAGGGGATGGTTTGCGGGTAATGGAGGAGAGCCACACACCCAAGCTGATAACGATGTTTAATTCTCTAGGAAATGTGAGCTGGCAGAATCTTAATAATCCTATACCTTTGAGCGAGGGTCCTCCCAAGTTTAGATGGACACATACAAATGATGGAAAATTCTCTTGAGATCAGCCTATGTCCAAGCTCTTAATGAACAAGCTGGAGTATCATAAGCACATAATCGGGATGTTCTCAAAAAGGTATGAAATGCTTATTTGTTTAGTACAACAAATGCAATGGAAGTGCTAGTTTGTAACAACCATTACGGCTTGACACTAACAAACCGTGCAAATAAAATAACAAAAAACACCAAGAATTTGTTTATGCAGCTCAATTTTTTTACGTCTGTGGGGTCTAGTTAAATGAGAAATTTCACTATCTTTAGTTAATATTACAACAATTGACTCACACCCTATCACTCTCTAATTTTCACCTCAAAATCCTCTTCTTGAGAACTTGGGTAGTAAACACTTCATAATGTTTACAATAATAGTTTGCACTTTTTCACAAAAAAAATTTCTCCATAAACAAATTAAAATGCACTCAATAAGCTATCAACAAAACCTAGACAAGCCTCAAAGCATATATCAATTTAGGCTTGCTACATAGATCACTCGAATCCAATCTAATCTTCAATTGTCAAGAATTGGTTTTTCATAGATGGACCATAATATCTTCAATAAAATAACACATAACCAAGTCCAAAAATTTTTTTCATTAAATTATCAAATTAAATAGGATAAGTTTCAAAAGTACCTCAATGACAGTCAACAGTTGGCACTGCCAAGAGCCACTCAACAACTCTTATCTAAATTTATCTTAACAAAATGATTATCTTCTTGTGGAAAATTCTTAATGAAGCCCTCTCATGTAAAGTGGCCATCAATAGAAGCATTAACAATGTGAACACTACGTGTGTCCTATGATGAATGGGAGGATGAAAAACACCATTTTTTGGGAATGCTCTTTTGCTAGAGCAGTGTGGTTCGGGTCAAAACATTGTATTCGAACCTTGGACAACTTACAATCAATAAAGGATTGGTTAATCCAACTCTTAGACATAGCCAGATTGGGGAGCCTTGAAATGAAGGAAAAATTTGTTGAGACGTTAATTTTGCTTTAGAAAATATGGACTCACGGGAACAAAGTAATATATGAGGGCATCAAATCAAACCCGATGGCAGTAATTGAGGAGGCGTAAGTGTACAGACAACAAATTCACGAAGAGTTGAAACGTTACGAAAGTAATCCACCTCAGATAGGGAGCAGAAAAGTAGGTGCAGAATCCCAGCAAATCAATAGACATCACCTTTTTTACAGTTGGTTGGCACAGAAGAGATGATAACATTGCATGGGCCTTGCATATTAGGAATCCAAGAATGTTCTATTGGAATTAAGGATAGGCTTATTGAGAGTATCATCAGAAAGAAAACCATATCAGTGCACTGGGAGCAGAATCCAATCCTGGCTGACATTCACTTCCTTAGTGAGCGAATTAAGATCGACTTAATACAGGAACTAGGTTACATTCTCAAAAGCTAGGCGTTTGGGAAAAAAGTTTAGAAATATTGTAGTTCTTTCCTTACATACAATTTTTTTATTAGTTTTGATATCTCAATATTTTGATATAGTAATGTTCATTAAGAAAAAAATATTAAAAATTATTTAGTGTCTAAACATTTTAAGATTTCGAAAGTATCAAAATATGTTCTAAATGTGTTTCAACTTATTTAAACATTTTTGAGTCGATAGTAGGTATCTAGGTACTAATACATTGCAAGTTAGTAGCTCTATTAACTCATTTGGGAAGCAAATTGCCGAGACTTTACATGAATCGATACTTGACTATAAAGTATTGAGACTTGGCCTTGTAATATATAGCTATAAATACCTACATTTATGAGAGGTATTGATATCTTTTAAGTATCGACTTAGGTTGCATGGTCACTTTTTCAACCCGAAATTAATGCTTACAAATGCTTTAATTCATCTCCGATGATTTCAAACCTATTCCTTATACATACAAGTCAAAGATACATAAAGACATATCCAAATTAGATCTGCTTATAGGTTGGATCACCTGCCCAGACCTGAAAGTCCGTTCGAAAAATAGAAAGGTTTGGATAAAAATACAATGCCTAAAAATGAGCTTGGGTAAAATTTAAGGCTCATTTTTAAATGGAATGGGCCTTGTGCAAGAATTTTGTCCAATCCCGACTCGAATATATTATGTTATAAAAAATTATATTAATTATATATGTTCAATAATAATTATATATATATATATATATATATATTAAATCACTAACCCAATAACAATTAAACTTAAAATCTAAAAAAAACCCAACTAAATAACCAAACTCAAAATATGAAATTTTAAAATTAAATTTAATACAATAAAATATACTTTTAATGTATTTTGATGTGTTAAGAAACTTTTATTTTAGCGTCTTTAGTGTATTATATTTTTTTTGAAAAAATTGAAAAAAAAATAATCTAAAAATTCAAATATAAGTAGATTGAGTTTGGATCGACAAAAAAATAAGCCCATTTTTTAGTCGGGCTGAGTCCAAGCATGCCCAAACCCAACCCAACCCATACTTGGATTGTTTACTTGATTTCGAGATCCTTATAGGTACAGGATATTAATCTTCAATTTGATTATAATTACGCGTCGTTTGCGTAACATAAATATCAAAGTCTTAAGAAGAAAATTGTAGAGCTTTACCCCAAAGGGAGCCCTTCCAGAAATTCTCGAAGGCCAAGGCTGAACCCAGGCCTAAGAGGGGGTTTGGAAATAGTTTTCAACCAGCAATAGACGCGCCTCGGTTAGTACCTCACTAGCTGCGTCATTGCCCCAAGCGCAAAGATGCTTAATCACTTGTGTTTGCCCAACCTTTATAAGCGAGGCCAGCGGTAGTTCTATGTATCCCACACTGATGTGGGATATCCGGAATTAGATTAGCTTGGAGACAAATACTAATAAGTACTCATCTTTGCTCTCAACGACAAATTCACCTAGTATCTTTGCTTTTAATTTCATTGATGGAGGTTCCATTCATAATAATTTCAATAATAAAAGGTTGAATTCTTCTATTAATCCTTATAATTTACGAAAGTTGTAGTTTTAGTTTCTGTACTTTAATTTAATCAAATTTAGATCTCTATAATTTTAGATGCTTTAATTTGAGTAGTAAATGCATATGGTTGAATCGATTATCAGTTCTATCTTACGATGCTTTGACATTGAACAGAAACATGTGGTTTCAATGGCTTAGAGAGAGGTGTTTTACAGTGCATTGTAGGTAAATTTTTAGGGTTCAGACAAGGATGAATATGATCCCTTAACTAGTTGTTTAACACGGTTGAACCAATTCTCCGAATGCCACAACGAATTGCTTCCAAAATAACTCGAAAAAATCTGAAATCTTCATCTCAACATTAATGCATTTTCGTTCGATTTTGTCTGTTATTATTATGTTTAAGATGTAAAAACTCGACTTAATTTGACAACTGACAAGAGCAAATTAATCAGTGCCAACACATACACACCACAAGCAAATAATTCTTATAATTTGAACTAAGAAGTTCAAAACATGTTTCAATTATTTATTTGTATATACATACTATAAATATTTTAAAAAATAAAATATTGATTAAGCTTGTAAATCTCTCGAGTTGGGCATGTAATCACTCGAACTCCTCTCAACTTGTTAGTCAAATTGCTCGAACTTACTTAACAAGATAATGTATGTGAGAAGCTCCACATTTTACCAAATTGAGATTGAATAGCTTAACTTGTTTACACTCTATCTATTGGGACTTTATGCATTAATTTGACTTTTTAAAATAACCTTCAATTTCTTCATATTATTTAATTTGAACTTAGGTGACATTTCATTGTCATAAACATGGAGTTTGAGAAGTAAATTTTGTTTAGAAATATTGTGTTTCATTCCGTGCATCAATTTTTTTTTTCTTATAATCATATATACGTGGCATGTGATTGGTCATCATAAATTAAATATATTTAAATTTAAAGCAGGCCAGTTATGTGTATTAGAATATCCCCGCATTAGGTCATGTCTCTTACTTGTGACAGAGAATAAGATATTCGATAATCACCCACCATGACACACCTACCAGCTGCCCAGGTGTCACACCATAAAGGTTGAGCAAATTGCAAATAGAGGGATAAAGAGGAAGGTGGAACCCAGCTTCAAGCAAGTAAAGCGGGAGGTAAAATCCTCGCCCCCTCTGCCATATCGATGCCTAGAGACCTCGTTGAGGGGATGGGACCACTCTGGTATGCTAAACTCATATTTGTGATGCCTTGTGAGAAGCTCCCGACACCTTAGCAACCTCCTCATCCCTTTCTCGCTAGTAGTGCACTCGTAAGAGGCGCTGACACAGGCTCACTTTCCTCCCTCTCAACTCGTTGCTATCTGACCACCTTAATTAGGTGCTCCGGTAACCGGCTTACAACTTTTTCCAGCCATAAATGTTGACATAGCACAAAGAACAAGAAGAAGAAGCAGCTAAAACGAGATTTTATCCTCTAAAATCCCAAACAAAAAAACCTCAAAACAAGGAAAAGAGAGCATAAGAGAGCAAAAACCCATAAAGTCGAGCCTTGGAGAACCAACACACAATAGCTGAAACCTAGAAAGAAAAATTAGAAAACCTAAAGCGGGAAAAATAGCTTCAAGGTTGAAGAAGGGAATATATAAAGTATTCCCAAAACGGTGCATTTCACTACCTATGAACTTCATCGATTCGCAACCAATTACACTCGGACACACGCCCTATGATAGGTTGCAGCCCATCATTACTTCGACTCCCCTGGTCACAGCTACTCAGCTTTGAATTAAATGTGAATATTCTAGAAGCTTTGGTGCAACCTTTCATCTCCAGAAGTGTGCTCAGCATGCACAAGGAGCAACTCTTAGTCTTCCGAGTCAACCATTTCCATACCATCCGTGTAGATTGTATGCAGATTGTGTAACACTCAAACTTGGCCTAAACGTGATAACTGAATCTCGAAGTTATATTAATTTTCTAAAATTTCGATTATTTGTTTTCTAAACGTTCTTATTCTCGTATAAAGAATTTAGCAAAAACTTGCCGAATTTGTTATTAAGAAAAACTTGAAAGTTGATTAATGTATGTTTTCCAAAATGTTGGACACATATTCAAGTTTATTAAAAGAGTCACGTTATCAACTTCGCTTATTTCATATTTTAAAACCCGATTTTCGATTAACATTTGCAGGGAAAAATCATTAACTTGTTAATTTGAAAACAATCATTCAAATTTAGTTTAATAAAATCATTTAATGTATATAATTTTAGTTTATTAAAACCATTTAAGCCAACCAAAACCCAAAACATTAATAACGTCCAAAATTGATAAATAAAGTCCATAAAGTATGTGGTTTACCTAGAACGATAAAATAATTGGGTGAGTTAGAAGCCCAATGTACAACTTGGCTCACAAACATAACAGATAGTAGAAAACTAATGCACATATACATCATAATAGAGTAGATACAGATGGCATGGCATGTTTAGCGATGCAAAAAGTCAAATAGAATAGATCCTACCCCCATCCGCTACACACTATTTTCGTCCCACCCAACACACCAATTAAGATAATTAATACTCATCCAACCCTACACACCGACTTAGTGGTCAACAGTCATAGAAAATTCATGCAGTTGAGCTACCAGATGTGCATATATTACAATTTAACTATCAAAATCAGATCTCGTGGGTGAATTGCCAAAAATGCAGATCGAGGTCTGCTAGAACTTCCTCCATATCATATTCACATCTCGCCCCAATGCACATGCAACATCATATCATATACACAAATTTATTTAGACTATCCATGCTTTTTAATAAGCTTATCAGATTAGAGATATGCTAATAATGTATATAGTTTCACATATCAGAATTATGCACAATATTCGAATCAGAGTTACAGAATAGGGACATGTCCGCTCAAATACTCATACAACATTTTACGAGTTTAACAAATCTATTATGCTCACAGAATTTTTGCATCTAACGTCATGTATAGCCTATTAGTTTTAACGAATATCCGACATATTCACACAATCGATTACAAAATTTTACGAATCGTATGCTCGACCCAACTTAACCTTCAAAATGGGCCCACACGCTCATGTAGCCTGCACACCCTACCTGTCCAGCCTATGTGGCCCACACGGTCTCGCACACGCCTATGTGATACACACCGCCAGACACACGATAATGTGACGTCAATTGCCAATTTTGGTTTCGCACATTTTCGCAGATTTTTTTTCAAGTTTGAGTCACACAATTGATGATTTTCTGAATAATGACACTGCAACACACTTTTCGTTCCTACATACGACATCCAAAACAAAACCAATTAATAACAATAAACCAAAACCAAATCATTTAATCTGCCCCTACCCGGTTTAGTGTATTTGGCCAAAAGTATTAAAGCATTCGACCTAAACAATAGGGCATTCAACCCTAGCAGAAATCAGCCCCTATTTAGGCATACAGTCCTTACCCTTAGTGTCAAGGTCGCCTAAATCCTCAATTCATCGGAGGAGACTTATGTGCCACTCACTCTTCACCTAATAGAAACATAGAGACAATTAGACCAATCTCCAATTTACCCACTCAAAAAGACCACTTAACTCTATGAAAACCGAAAGAACAAACTACACCATTGAAAACAATGTGCAAGCAACACTTATTGAGATGTAACTAGCAATGAAAAGGGACGACAAAAGAGATGGAAGAACAGAAACATAAGTAGCGATTGGCAAGCTATGGAAACCGAAAGAAAGAACAAAAAGAATTGAAAAATAGAGAAAGGAAAAACAACAAAAAGAATTGAAAAATAGAGAAAGGAAAAACAAAATTACAGAGGGAGAAGACGACAAAGAGAAATTCAATCAATCAAAGAAGAAGAGAAAAAAAAGAAAGAAGGATAAGTTAAATTTGACCAGCATGGGTGGTACAACAAAGAAAGAGCAAAAATAATTCTTACTTTTGCACACTATAAGATCCAAACTTGGGACCTATGGAGAAGTTGAAAACCCGTACCACTAAATCAACAATCTTATTCTTGTTAACAATTAAACAAAAATTATAGATAAGCTAGTGTGACTAGCTAGACATAAGGATAAAAACAACCAAAATTTAAGGGAAAGTAATCAAACACAGAACCTCAAGAACATATCCAAACCACTCAACCATTAGGCCAAATTAATCACTTGACAAAATTTCACAATTCATAAATTTAAAAAGGACTTGGGGCGTTACAATAACCTCCCTTTCGATGACAACACCACACTTGATGACAACCCACATACAATGGCCTTTCCACCTGGTTGGCCGCATAATCACCATATCTCAAATTTTTCAGTGACATGGTACTACTGGACACAAGACCTCCCTCACTGAATGTTGAGGAAAGGATCTTCTTCTCCATCACCAAATTTAACAACCTTCCTTGGCACTCTATTTCATTCTAACACTAAAAGGCACCACCATAAATGGATCAAACCTATTGACCACGGTGGATTACTATCGACATTAATGGTTTAGGTCATTTTCGTTCTCTATGAGATGTCGATGATATTGTCTTAGAGAATAATAGAATGAATTTTCTAATTCAAATCTGCCCTAGATATTACATGCACTATAGTAATTTTAAATTCTCTTAATTGATTGTTTATTGATTTATTGTATTTTCCTTAAATAGGGATCTTTTAAAATTATTTATTAAATTGTGCCTTTTTTCACAGCATAATCTCGAGACCCACAGGTGTTGAGGTTAATTTTATATTTAAAGTAGGATGGATATTGTGCCCCTTGAGGTAGGGAATGAGACCCACAAGTATTGAGGTCAATATAAATTTAAAGTAGAATCAATTTAAAGTAGAATGGATATTGTGCTTCTCGTGGTATAGAATGAGACCCACGTGTGTCAAGGTCGATTTCAAATTTAAAGTACAACTGATTAGTATGAAATCTAGAGTCCATCGTATCTTATTGAGAAATGATAGATTCCTTAGTTAGGCAACAATGTGTACAATTGAGTCATCAGTGAGGATATCACTAAGAGTAAGCTTAGCCTACACATCTAGTTACATCCTCATATCGATTTGGTGATGATGTTGGTCCTTCTTACTCATCCCATTCTCTCATGCGGGAACTAAAGATGTTTCAAGTATCCGACTCGACTTTATGCAAATGCTAGAGCAAACTTGGGGAGCCATCTTTACCTTATCCTTTTCATTCATCGTATCATTATTCAATAGTAGGCCCCTAGGATGGTGAGTTTGCTTTTCTCCTACCAATGTTTGAATTAGGTTTTAACTCATAGCCTTAGGATAAAGATCAAGGTGAGGCTTAAGATCTAGTCGAGCCCCCACGGTGGCGGAGTTCAATATGTATCATAGACACTCCAAGTATGAAATGCATTCACCCTAACACCAAGAATGATTGTATAGGTTTAAACATTGTATAAGAAATCGCTACACTTTCGAAGTTATAGGAATGAAGTCAAGACATTTATCCTACGCAATATCAATATCACAAACTTGATTTAAACATTATTGCACGTGACATATTTTAAACCCTAATTATGAAGTCTAAAACACCACTACAACTTAATCCAACTAATTTTCATTTTCCTAATTTATTATATTTCAATAAAAGAACTTTTGCCTTATTTTATTTTCTTAAAGATTTACTTCAAATTAATTTTTTTATTTGAATCAAAATAAGTCTTTATTTTATTTGGATATAAATTGAAGTATTTAGATTTATTTTAAAAGTTAAGATTTTTGTTATTTTAACACACACACACACACACACATATATATATATATATATATATGATATTGTAAGAACTAAAAAACTATTCTCCTTTACAAAAGCTTAATGATAAATTTGTCCACTAATGTTTGCATCTTTTGTCAAAATGGTCCTAATTATATTTTTGAGTCTTTTTTGTCATCGGTCTTCAATTTTTTTTCAAACTACTTTTTCTAATGATTTAATGAATAAATTCAATGTTTCAATCTCTCTTTCTTTTTTTTTTTTTCAAAAGGTTTCAATCTTTCATACGTTTGTTTATTAAGAGGTTTTTCTACCGAGTTAAATTTTTTAGATAGTTACGTATATTTTCTTTAAATTAAGAGTTACATTTTTTTAATTTTATGTATTATGTATTAATTTTATTATTTTCACATGTAATTATCTTATAGTGTTTTTAAGTAATAAATTATATCTCATTAAAAATATTCTACATATGATATTCCACGTTATCCTCGTTAACTTTTTAAGGATACTTTTATTAAATCAGTTCGAAAAAAAGAACAAAAGTTAATGACTAAAAAAGCTAAAAATACAATCAAAGTTATTTTGACAAGAAGATGCAAATGTTAAGTAAACCATAAAAAAAAACACTATTGAATATGTGTAGAGATTGCTTAATGGTTTACTATTTTGAATATCATCGAAAGCTACTTTTCATCTAATTTTCCAATTAACCAATATTATTTATCTTATTTATATCTACTTTGCTTTTAACTCTGTCATTCATCCATTGATCCACGTTTTGTAATCTATACAAGTTTCTTAAATTCTTTGTAGGAAGAAACTATGAACCTATACTTAGTACAATGAACTATACAATGAACTATAAACTTAGGTTATTTTTCATGTTCAAGATTGAGTGTTAAATATGATTATATGTTAAACACGAAGAATCATGGTAGTCTCTCTATATATACATGTCGAGTATTTTATTGATGAAGTAGCAGTATAAACAAACATAAACATTTTGTTGTTAAATTTACAAATGCTCTCAATGGCTACTTGTTCATCATGTTGGGTGCTGAAACAATGCTTGATTGTTGGCTTTCTCTTCGTCATAATAATCAGCAGTATTCAACCGGTGAATGGATGTTTCACATCGATTTTCAGCTTTGGTGATTCCTTAACAGATACCGGCAACTTGCTTCAGATTTCACTGTTGGAATCCAACAAGCTTCCACCATCGGCTTTTCCTCCGAATGGTCGGACTTTCTTTCATCATCCAAGCGGGCGACGTTGTGATGGCCGCTTGGTTATTGATTTCCTTGGTATGTGTATACATGTTCTAATTTAGGTGAACTGATGATCCATATTTATGTAAGTATTGAGATAACATCATGGAATAGTATTAGTTAGTGAGGACACATATATTTACGGATATCTGGTTTGCTTTTTATAGATTTAGATATTATTAGATTCGAATAATATTTGGTTTATATATTCCAATTACTTTCCATGGAAAATAATTGTATGAAACAGTGACGCCACGTCAACTGTATTCCTTTTCTAATAGATTTATGCCACATCAGCATTTTCATCCTGAATTTCAGTATTTTCATCCTGAAAAAAATCAAATCAAAATTAAAGCCCTAAAATTTAGGATAAGAATACTGATGTGGCATAAATCTATTAGAAAATGGATACAGTTGACGTAGCGTTATTATTTCATATAATCCTTTCTCTACTTTCCATAATGAATTCATGGAGGATGTGGATAGTAGCTCTCTAAAATTTATTATTCAAACCCGCTTTACTTTTGGACATAATATGTCTTCTAAATTAGAATAAACTATTCAAATTTGTTTTATTAAAAAAATTAATTGGACATATAGACTCAAGAATGGGAAGTTAGAACATTTTATGGGTCGAGATTAAGTTATACATTTTCATGAGAATTAAAATGCGATTACACCATTGTATTTACTTATATATTTATAGTTCTAGAAGTATTTGATTAAAATTTTCATTTATTTTGGTGAATTACAAGAAGAGGGTAAAATCTTAACAGTAATGTTACTAGCACGACTCAAACTTAAGCCACACCTTGGGCAGTGAACAGCCTAACTATCAGAACAACACACGATGTTCAAAAATTTTCATTTTTGAGTTCAAACTATAATGATATTCAAATTAAATGTTGATAATAAATAGATTTAGATTTTAAATCATGTGGATTCAAATTCAAATATTATTGAAGTTACAAGTTACAACAACTGGTTTCAATTTGGCATGGTTTTTGGCAGCTGAAGCTTTGGGGATTCCCTTTTACAGCCATCTTACACAGCTAAAGTAGGAGATTACAGAAGTTCCAAAAGGGAGTGAATTTTGCAGTGGCGGGTGCTACTGCACTGAATTCATCGTTTCTCCAATAAAATGGAATCTATAATCGCTCCACCAACATTTCTTTGGGAGATGAATTGAATTCCTTCAAACATTTATTGCCATCTCTTTGCTCATCTTCTGCAGGTAAAACTTTTTTATATACTTTTCTAGTTTGTGTTTGGTAGGAAAGAAAATCTTCATTCATGGTTATTTTTCTTGCAAGCTTAGTTACCATATCTTTGTTTCATGCTATGATTTACAGATTGCAAAAAGCTCCTCCGGAATTCCTTGATTGTGATGGGAGTGATTGGGGGAAATGATTACAATCATGCATTCAGGGAAAAAAGCAATGAAGCAGCTCGAAAATTTGTTCCTCTTGTTGTTCAGACTATAGCATCAGCAATCCATGTAAGAAACACTAATTTTAACGGAAAAATTTCCCCAAGAATTTTAACGGAAGCCTTTCCTATGCAGGAGTTGATTGAGTTAGGTGCTGTGACATATTTGGTCCCTGGAAACTTCCCAATTGGATGCTCCCCAGATTTATTGACAAATTATCAGGGCTCAAACAAGGATAAATATGATCCTTTAACTGGTTGTCTAACATGGTTGAACCAGTTCTCTCAACACCACAACGAATTGCTTCGAACAGAACTCGAAAAACTCCGAAACCGTCACCCAGACATCAACATTGTTTATGCTGATTATTACAACATTGCAATGTGTACCATTCTCCAAAACAATTTGGTAAGCTTTCACTTTGTTTTAAAACAAAGAGAAGTTAATCTGTGATAAAATTTTTTGGATTGTTTAGATGAAAGTTTGTTGGATGATGGCAGGATTTAAAGAAACTTTGAAGGCATGCTGTCGAATTGGGGGTCTTTACAATTATAATTCGTCCAGATCTTGTGGTTATCCACCATTAAAAAGCTCTTGCAATGACCCTTCTTCGTATATAAGTTGGGATGGCATCCATTAAACAGAAGCGGCCAACAAATGGCTTGCTAATGTTGTATTTGAAGATTTGATGAAATCCATAACCTGTGTCCCCCATTAACTGTAAACCCCAATTAACTTGTGTTCCTCATCCAAAGTTCCTTCCAAATCAATAAAAGGATCAAATTGATGCTTGCCAATATCTCACAAAGCTAATCCTAAATGCACACCTCCTATATCAGTGTGGGTTTGGATGAACAGTATAGTACGATGTGTTTAGTTTACTTTTTATTTCACATTATAGTATTTAATTTTACCGTCACCACTATTTTTACATTAATAATAAATAAATGCACCATTCATCCAAGCCCATCCTAATTCTTTAGCCAAGAATGTAAAGTTAAACTTGAAATTATTCTTGTAAGCTATGATGGGACAATTTGATTAAATTGTTGAAAAAAAAAAGCAACAATTTGATTAAATATTCAATCTATTTCGATAAGATATATTTATGATCCAATATATATAATTATTCAAATTTAATCCTACTTAAAATATAAGTTTTAATTTCCTCATAGTTATAAATAACTAATTTAAACTTATTTAAGGCTATGATATTAAATTAGCATTTAGTTCGTAATGTTTATTTATTTTGTTATTTTGACCTTTATTATTTTTGGGTTATTTTAGCCTCAATTTTTAAAATTTAATCAAATTACTTGATTTTTTTTTATAGAAAAATTGATTGAACTATTTAAAGTTTAATGGTATTGATGTGGCAGTTCACGTGACATTTTACATATGGATAAATTTTCTAAAAGTTCTTATAAGCCATTTTAAAATTATTTTTTAAAAAATATTTTCATTATTTTTTGAATTTATATGAATTACAAGTGGAGTGAAACTTTAGTGACCACATCAATACCAACAAAATTTTAATTTCCATCAACAAGGTAAATAATTTGACTAAATTTTAAAAGTTGATGGTCAAAATTACACCTCGAAAAGAATAAAAGCCAAAATGATAAAATGAGTAAACATTAGGGACTAAATTATCATTATTCCTATTAAATTTTAATATATGTTTTCTATTAAGGCAAAATAACTTATTTAGCCCCACCTTTGAAAAAAAATCATTTTAGTCCTCCAACTTTTTTTAGTCATTTTAACTCTTCAAATAATAGTGTTTGTCATTTCCCAAAATGAATGAAAAAGTTAACCTATCCTTAAATATATGAATAATAATAGAATAATGTGACATTCTGTGAAAAAATGTGTTTAATTTATGTATATTTCCTCGTATGAAAAAAAAAAAGTGATTTAAGATAATTAAACTCAAAATATGAAAACCTAATAAATATTTTTTAAAAATTCCCAAATCGATTATAACAATGGGGTTAATAGAAAAGAAAAAAAATAAAATAAAATTCCTTCACCAATTCCTTATCAAATATCTCATTCATATTGAATCATGTCAATGGAGGTGAATTTGTTGATTAGAATTAAGTCTTCTTAGTTTTTAATGTTTTTAGTAAGTTAGAAATTGAGCGTTGAGTTGCAAGGTTATTTATTGGTTAGAAAAGTAATTTCAAACAAGTTGTCTCTTGATTATCGAACAGGTAAGGAGAAATTGGTTGTTTGACGTTGAGTCAACAACTAGAACTGATTTACTAAAGGCATCGAAGTTATATTTATGTCAATGATCAATTTTCATAAATCCAATGAAGATTTACCTTTGGCCATTGTGCAGAGGAGAGACCGAACGGCGCAGAGGGGACATTGGCGCGGTGGTCGGCGAGTTCGCATGTGAAGGAGGCGTCTTGGAGGATGAGGAGTTGAGGGAGGCCGACGGAGGTCTGGTCGGTACTGGGGAAGGGCCGGGCAAGGGTGCGACCGAATCGGTCGGTGGCGTGGCAGTCGGGTCGTTTGCGTGTGAGGGCGATGATGGGGAGGGTACGGTGGCTTGGGCGGCAGCCATGGAAGACGAGGAGGAGGGAGAGGGAACCACGATTGGGGAGTCGATCGGCGGTGAGGGGGATGAGGATGAAGAAGGAGTTGACGGCGCGAGTTGACGGTGAACGTGGGTTCGGCGGTGGCACAGCTCCGAGTGCGGACCATCGGGCTCGGTCGGCGGCGAATTTTGGAAGGCAAACGACGGTTGGAGGGGAGGGAGGGAAGAAGAAGGAGCGGCGGCTAAGGAAAGGAAAATGGGAAAAGTTTTTAGGTTTTGAGGGTTTTAAGTTGCTGATAAGGGGTGTTTGGCTGCAGGGTTAGGGGATTCTAAGTTGGAATAAGCCTGCTTGGCTGCAGAGATATGGAATTCTGGACTGGAATAAAACCTGGAATAAAGGCTGTTTGGTACCTTAGATAGGGATGTTTGGCTCTATTTTGTCTCCTTCTTTTGCTGAATCTTTGCTCCGTTCGACCTAATCAAAGAAGAGAATTTTATTAATATTTAAATAATAATAAAAAACATAAATATGAATTAAAAATAAAATAAAATAAAGTAATAAATAGGAAATAGAAACAAAAACGAAAATAATTAAAAGAAAAATAAATATTGGGTTGCCTCCCAACAAGCGCTTGTTTTACGTCATTAGCTTGACGACTCAAACGGTCCTACGGAGGTTCCAAATAAATTTTTTCAATCGAGTGAGCTTAAAAATTCTCGTAAAATAGCTTCAACTGCTGGCCATTGACTATGGACCGCTTCCCTGATTCTTCACTTTCTACTTCAACTGCACCATGAGAGAACACTTCAGTAACAACGAAAGGTCCTGGCCATTGTGATCGAAGCTTACCTGGAAATGATTTCAACACAGAGTTATAAAGTAAAACCCGTTGTCCTATTGAGAAATGCTTTTGAGCTATTTTCTTATCATGAAACAACTTGGTCTTATCTTTAAAAATACAAGCATTCTCATAAGCATCGTTATGGATTTCTTCCAACTCTTGGATATCTAACTTCCTCGCCTCTCCTGTAGGGTCTAGCTCCATATTATATTGTCGAACCACCCAGTAGGCTTTATGCTCTAACTCCACAGGAAGATGGCAAGCTTTGCCAAAAATGAGCCTGTATGGGGTCATTCCAATTGGTCCTTTATATGTCGTTCGATAAGCCCACAGTGCGTCATTAAGCCGAAGACTCCAATCTTTTTGGTTGGGCCGAACTGTCTTCTCCAAAATAGTTTTTATCTCCTTATTTGAGATTTCGGCTTGTCCATTTGTTTGGGGATGGTATGCCGTAGCTATACGGTGATGGACTCCATATTTCGACAATAGTGCCTCCATATTTTATTGCAAAAGTAGGTGCCACGATCACTGATTAGGGTTCGAGGTGTGCCAAACCTAGAAAAAATAGTTCGTTTTAGAAATTCCACAACGGTCTTGGCATTATCATTACGAGTAGGCTTTACTTCTATCCATTTAGAAACATAGTCTACCGCGAGAATTATATATACATTGCTAAATGAAGAAATAAATGGGCCCATGAAATCGATACCCCAAACATCAAAGATTTCGCATACATGAATCAGGGATAAAGGCATCTGATTTCGTTTAGTGATGTTACCTGTATGTTGGCATCTATCGCAAGACTTACAGAAGTTATACGCATCTCAAAAAATTGTGGGCCAATATAGCCCACATTCTAACACCTTATGAGCAGTTCTCTTGGGGCTAAAGTGTCCTCCGTAAGCTTCAGCATGACAAAAATTAAGGATAGAAGTTACCTTAGTTTCTGGGACACATCTTCGGATCATCTGGTCTGAACAGTGTTTCCACAAGAATGGGTCGTCCCATATATAGTATCGAGCTTCTCGTCTAAGTTTATCCTTCATGGAACGTGTTAACTCAGTGGGTAACGAGCCTGTGGCTAGAAAATTTACCATATCAGCGTTCCATGGGAGACATGCTTCGGTCGAGAATAGGCTTTCATCAGGGAATTCTTCCTTAATAGGGACGTCATCAAAAGGCACTTTTATTCTGCTCAAGTGGTCAGCCACTAAATTCTCGCATCCCCTTTTGTCTCGTATTTTGATGTCAAACTCTTGAAGCAACAAAATCCACCTAATGAGCCTTGGTTTTGCATCCTTTTTTGCAATCAAGTACCTGAGTGCTGCATGATCAGAAAAAATAATTACTTTAGATCCCAATAAATAAGGTCGAAATTTATCTAAAGCAAATACTACGGCTAAAAGTTTTTTTTCGGTAGTGGTGTAGTTGCTCTGTGCCGCATCCAGGGTTTTCGAAGCATAGCAAATGACATGGGGTTCCTTATCTATCCTTTGCCCTAACATCGCTCCTACACTGCGTTCACTTCCATCGCACATAATTTCAAATGGGTACTTCCAATTCGGCGGCTGCACTATAGGAGCGGAGACCAACTTCTGCTTGAGTGTATCAAAAGCCTCCCTACACAAACTCGAATTGCTTATCTTTCTGTAACAACTCACAAAGTGGTTTTGTTATTTTCAAAATTTTTTTTATAAAGCGCCTGTAGAACCTGCATGGCCAAGAAAAGAACGAATTTCCCTTACAGTAGAGGGATAAGGTAAAGAATTTATAATGTCAATTTTGGCCCGATCGACCTCAATTCCCCTAGAAGAAACTATGTGTCCGAAAATTAAACCCTTGTCTACCATAAAATGACACTTTTCATAATTTAAGACAATATTGAATTCTATACACCTGCTCAAAATTATTGTAACACCCTTAACCCGTGTCCGTCGTCGAATTAGGGTTACGGGATATTACTTAACATAACAAGACCCCAGTTAACTTTCATGACCAAATAATAATGCGAATTCAACTTCCCCCCCTTTTTTTTAAAAAAAAATTATGCACCAACATGTGTCATTAATACCACATTAGCCTAATCATCATGCTTCGTACAAATTTCACTTAAAAACTATGTTGATCAAATAGCTAAAATAAAAGTTTTGTAATCGTTTCATTAAAATAGTCAAATGTACATGTACTATAGCCTTACTTGGCCGAACCTAAGAAACCCAATTTCCAACACCAATTTCCTAGTCTTTTAATGCTTCTCATGTCCGTGTACACATACACAATTTAATCAAGTTACTAAAGGCATTACAAGACCAAATATGCATAAGGATTTATATGCCAACAACCTAACTTAACAACTACCACATTCATAATATATCATTGGCAAGTTTAACAATGTATCATCCACATAATCGAACATGCATCATATAATTATGTATTCCATCTCCAAAGACGATGCGATTATATTTTCATTTTAACAAACATTAAGGCCGACTTCAAACAAGACCAAATAACTATAATTTAGCCATTTTGCATGGCATGAGTATGTATATACATGGTTGACCTTGTTCCAAAATACCTTAGCTTATACATGCCATAAAAACATAATTTACTACTTCAAAATAAGGTATACCCAAAAGAGATGATAATATGGTGAACTTCTGAGACGAATCCCAAGCACAAAATCGAGCTTTCCAAAGTAACCTATACACACAAGAATTAACCAAAATAGAGTAAGCTTTCCAAAGCTTAGTAAGACTTAAGCAATGAATACATTCACATAAACATGTATGAACTCATAAGGAATAACTCTTCTCCTTTACATTCATCTCAAGTTCTTTGCTAATCCACATAATTAGGCTCATAACCACCATATAAATTAAGTCTTATACATCTCAAGGCAAAGTAATTAATCAACCACATTCAACCACTATTCAACTTTATATCATAAGTAAATATTACTTACCTTGAGTAGATTTCGATTTTTCGAAATCATTCGTTACTATGTAACACGAATAATACCATTGCGAATTTCCATACATAAAAAAAACATTGAATAAACACAAGACATCCCAACTAATCTCAAATCATTATATTCTCATATTATTTAATTTGGTCACATATCACACACATAGTCTTTGTTAGTAGTTAACTCCGCACACTTAGTGCTAATTATAAACGTAACGTATCGCACACTTAGTGCCGTTACTTACCTATTTTCGCACACTTAGTGCTACCCGACCGATCTTGCACACACAGTGCTCGGTATAAACTCGCACACATAGTGCCAATGTTTATTTGCTATTGTCCAATGTGATTCACATACATATTCTCAAATAATCAATAGCAATTAAACTCACTAAAGGAGATATACATACCAAAACCATACATTTTAACTCTTACTAATGCATTCGGCATTTCACTAATCATATGGCAAAATTCCCATCCTTTTAGCCATTAGTCTATCGTGTTCTCCGCAACTATAATCACCTCATTTTTCCACTTACACATGTTCATTCCCTCACCATTAGGTTCGGCTAATTAAGCTAAATTTACCAATTCCATTCAGCATAATAATGATTTATATGCCACAAATATCTAACATAAGTACATGAAACTAAATTGAGTTCAATTAAATTCAAATACTTAAGATCTTACCTCAAGTAGTCACCAATTCAACTTTCCGATTAGTCGATCAATTTACTTTTTCCCCGATCCGATCCTACCTCCTTTTGTTCTTGATATAAATGAATTAAATTAAACTCAATTAAGCATATTATAACAATTTTGGTCCCAACACATATAAATAAGGAATTTACGATTTTGCCCCCTTTATTTCACACTTTTACAAATTAGTCCAATTTGGACACCACACAAAATTCACCAATTTCAATCACAAATACCCTAGGCCAAATACTCATTGACCTTATACAAGGCCTTGCATGTTATTTAATTCATGATTTAGTCCTTCAAAAATTTTCATTTTTTTGATTTAACCCTTACAATCAATTTCACTCAAACTTCAAATAATAAACATGCTAGTTTAAGCTTTATACTTAATAATCTATCAACAACCATTATTTACTATTAAAATGCTTCAATGGCCGAATATAAAAGTGCCATAAACTCTAAAATTTCACCATGGGTTATATAGTATTCAAAACACCCATTCCAAAAATGCAAAAACAATTGAAAACTAAGCATAAACATACCCCTAATTGAGCTTTCAAATGCCGACTTTCAAGCTCCAAAAATGGAGTTTTCTTTCTTCAAATTTCGGCCAAGAAGATGAACAAAGTGCCTTCTCTTTCCTTCCACTATGTTTTATTATTTTATGTGTTAAAATTATTCTATTATTTATTTATTCTTCAACCACCAAAACATATTATAATAATACTAATATTCTAAATCACATTCCATCATGTTGCCGTCCACTATCATAATATTGGCTAAATTGTCCTTTAAGGACTTCACCTTATAAAGCCATATGCATTTATCACTAAATCCATTAAAATGTCATTTTTACCCATTATACAAGTTAGTCCTTTAGTCAAATTACTCACACAAATAAATAAATTAAATCACCAAGATTTAACACATGCTCAATCATAGATTTTAGACCTAATATGAAATATTAAAATATTCTACCGACGATTCATGGTCCCGAGACCATCATTCGATTAGGGTCGAATTCAGACATTACAATTCTCCCCTTAGAAATTTTAGTCCTCGAAAATCTTACCGATAAAAAGGTTCGGTAGCATTCTTTCATAGTCTCCTCCAATTCCCAAGTTGCTTCTTCAAACCCGTGCTTTTGCCATAGCACTTTTACTAAGGGAATTTTCTTGTTTCTTAATTCCTTTGTCTCCGAGTCAAAATCTGAATCGGTTCCTACTCGTAGGTCATATCGGTGAATCTCAACTTTCGGGCTAATCACATGCGAAGGATCGACCGATATCTACTGAGCATCGAGACATGAAAGACATTATGTGTCCTCTCTAACTCAGGTGGCAACTGTAGTCAGAGGCAACCGCCCAATACGTTCCGTGACTTCAAGCGGTCCAATAAATCTTGGACTCAACTTTCCTTTACGACCGAATCTGAGTACTTTCTTCCATGGTGAAACTTTCAAAATACCCGATCTCCAACATGAAACTCAATGTCTTTACGCTTCAAGTCGGCATATGATTTTTGACGATCGATGCGACTTTTAAACTATCCGAATCAATGTTACCTTTTGTTCACCTCTCTAATTAGATCTACCCCGTGTATTTTGTTTTCACTGAGCTCGGTCCAAAACAATGGTGTACGACACTTACGACCATACAAAGCTTCGTAAGGTGCCATTTTAATACTAGATTGAAAGCTATTATTATAAGCAAATTCAACCAAAGGTAAGTCTGGCTCCCACGCACCTTGAACTCAAAGACACAACACCTCAACATATCCTCTAGTATTTGAATGATTCGCTCGGATTGACCATCGATTCTGTGGGTGAAAAGTCAGACTAAAATGTAGTTTAGTACCTAAAGTATCTTGTAATTTCTTCCAAAATCGCGACGTAAATCTCGAGTCACGATCTGAAATGATAGATATCGGTACTCCATGCAACCGCACAATCTGCGATATGTAGAGCTCAGCTAGTTTATCAAGTGAAAAGTCAGTACGCACTAGGATGAAATGAGCTGCTTTTGTCAATTTGTCCACAATAACCCAGACTGAATCCTTTTTGCTCGGTGATAACGGCAAACCCGATACAAAATCCATCGTGATTCGATCCCACTTCCATTCAGGTATCAAAGTTGGTTGAAGTAGTCCCGTGATTTTGATGTTCAACTTTCACTTGTTGACATACCAAGCACTTTGACACAAAATCGAGATGTCGCGTTTCATTCCATGCCACCTAATGTTGTTTCAAGTCATTAAGCATTTTTGTGCTACCCGGATGAATCGATAGTTTGCTATTGTGAGCTTCTTCACAAATCATTTGAATTAACTCAGAGTTCTTAGGCACACATAACCGATTCTTAAACTGTAGGCATCCTTCGTCATCTAAAAAAAAAAATTCTGAATTCACACTTGCTGAAACACCCCACACCCGGCCCACGAGCCTGAACCGGATCTGGTATGTTCCTAAAGTAAATCGGTTTCAAAGAATTTCGTTACTTAGAGAAAATTCGTAAAATTTTTAGAAAATGTTGTTGTGGATTGGGCTTAGATTGGAAACCCATTTAATTAATCTTGTAAATCCAATTTTTATTAAGGTGACAAAATAATTTTAGGGTTTTAAAGAAAATAACATTTAACTTTTAGTCATAATAGTTAAGTAACATAACAATTTAAAGTAAAGCGAATAAGAAAAATCCATCGGGCCTTATGGCCTTATTACATCAAGTAAAACCCAAAACAAATAACAAAGTCCAAATCGAATAAAATCTTCAAATGGAACATGGCCACCTCGAGGTCTACCGTCCGGTCAATCCTTGTTCATCACACGAAAATATTTCCCACAACGGGTGAGTCAACAGACTTAATGTGCACAGTACTAACATTCAACAAATCGAGGCATACATGTTCAGTATCAAATTTACATTCATATAAAATAAATGATGATGCAACCCAAACCCAATCCTAATGGTCCATCGCTACACACCACCGTACACCATTCACACCGTGGGGACTACTAAGTCAACCCTCTATCCGCTACACACCATCGAAGCGATCGCCCATATACGTTGTGTCATTAGACACTATATTCAAATAATGTAACCGGAGTTACCAAATTGAGATAATGTGTAACCGGTTACCATATTCAAATAATGTGACCGTAGTCACCATATTTCATTGGTGAGACCGAAGTCAACACCTTCGTTGGTGAGACCGAAGTCAACACCTTCAAACATTGGTGAGACCAAAGTCAACACCTTCAAACGTTGGTGAGACCGAAGTCAACACCTTCAAACGTTGGTGAGACCAAGTCAACACCTTCTTCCCTTTCACATAAATCCCGAATGCCCCAAAAATATATCATGCATAACATACTTAATTTCATAATCATATACATATATTCACATGTTATAAAATAACATATTTCATAATCCTATCGAAGTAGGAGCGTGACTGAATACTTTTGTACCACATTAGGGTACTTAGCCATATTCATATTCTTACGTATAATCACATAATAAAATAATTGCCATATGAAATATTGAAAGTTAGTGTGCGTACACACGATTGGCTTAATAGATTCCTTGAAATCGAAGAACGATCTACCGATCTAGATCTTTATCTCCTATATTCGGCCAATTATTAAAACATATTAACAAACCTATTTCGCAAAAACCAAATCCTAGTAGGATTTGTATTATATACCTTGTTGCGAATTGGATGATTGTAAATCGAATCCCACAATTGCTAGTATCCTTTTCCTTGAAATCGGCTAACACTAATTCATGTAACCATGTGAGTTTTCGCTTTTGAAATAATGAAAATAATTCCAAATACCAAAATTAAGCCTCTCCGAATATCACTTACCATACAAATTCCAAATCAAGAGGATTCCTTGCCCTATATGTCTGTCGAAATCTTCATGTTAGATCTAATCTAACATATACATCATAACCTTTAATCAAATAAATTTATCTTACCTTAGATCCTTGATCCTTGTATTCGACAGTTGAAGAAACCCTTTTGATGTTGTAGTTGATTGCTCCTTTACTTAGAATCAACAAAGATTAGGCTTTGACAGTGAGGCAGAGAAGAAAAATAGAAGAAGAAAAGATGGATTTTGCTTGAAGAAAAATTGATGAGAGGGGAGAGAGCTAGGAAAATATCGGCAAAGAGGAAGCAAAAGTGATTGAGTAGCCCTCCCCTCCTTTTATAGCCAAAGTTATCGACTAGGAGTCCCTTACTTGTCCACCACTCCTCTTTTGATAATATTATCTCTTTTATTTAAAAGATAAAGCCTTTAATCCATCCATTATCTCCTCAATTATCTCCTTAGAAAATAATCCTTTATTTATCTCTTATTATTCACATATTTATGTGAATAAAACTCCTTTATTTATCTCTTATTATTCACATATTTATGTGAATAAAACTCCTTTATTTATCTCTTATTATTCACATATTTATGTGAATAAAACTCCTTTATTTATCTCTTACATATCCAAGTTTCCTAAAATGTTCAAGTTTCCATTTTTGGATCATTTCCAAAAATGTTTAGGTTTCCAAAAATGTCTAAGTTTCCAAAAATGTCTAAGTTTCCAAAAATGTCCATTTTCATTTCCATTTTCATTTCCATCTCCATTTTCATTTCCATTTTCATTTTCATTTCCATTTTCATGCATTTCTAGGTTTCCAAAAGTATCAAAAATTTATTCATAGTACTTGAAACTTGTCATTTCATACAATTAAACTGGAAATGCATAGGCCCTTTTCGGGATGTTACGTTCTACCCCTTAAAATAATTAGTCCTCGAAATTACTTACTAACGATCGTACAATCCTTTTCACTTGACTTATGCTTGCATCACGCACTCGATCTTAATAGAACCATCATACTTTCCAGGCACAATCTCTAAGTTCCGTCCCTTAGAACTCATTTCTAACGTCGCGATTTAATCGATTAAGAAGTTTTATGTATTAAAAAAATTTTGTTTCAGCGATTAGCATGAAGAAGTTTTATGGAAAGAATTTTTAGAAGTGGTTCTTTCAGTATTCATACATGCATACAGATCTTTTCATTCATTCATACATCCATCAAACAATTATGAACCTTAGTTCATTCGGAGAAAGCGTTGTAGTTTTCATTTGTTGTTGTTTTACCACTACCCGGGGCATTTTCGTAATTTGTCCTCTGGGTATTTTCGTAATTTTTAAGAAAACGTTCCTTGGTGTTTTGTCAAAATTATTTTGAAAATTTCAAAGTCTCGGGGTAATTTGGAAAAATTTTAAAATCGAGGGTATTTGAAATTTTTAGACCTTGGGGTATTTTGGTAATTTTTCCACAAGCGGGGTAAATTGTAAAATTTTAATAAATCGGGATATTTGAAGTTGAAAAATTTTGAGGGTTCTTTTGAGAAATTTTTTTTCCAAAATGATGAAGTTGCAAAAATTTTGGAAATCGAGGTCATCTTGGAAATTTTGGTAAGTTAGGGGCAATTTGTAGTTTTCCAAAATCACGGTATTTTGATAGTTTGCAAATTAGGGTTTTGGACTTTTATAACATAATGAAATTTTGGCAAAACTATTGAGTAGTTGGACATTTTATAAACCAAGGCATTTTGTAATTTTACCACTAGGGTATTGTAGTAAATTTGTAAATCGAAATATTTCAGGAAAATTTATAAAATATTCTTTTCAAATCAAGAGGGTAATTTAAAATTTTAAAATTAGGGTTTCCATAAAATACGGCTAGTCCCTTTCGGGTTTAGTTATTGGGTTTAGCAGTGACTAAGTCCTCTTGGTTAGGGTGAGCAGTTACTCACGCACTGTAGGATTCGAGTAAAGAGGAGGTGAGTCACTAGGACTGCTTAAATACCAAGCTCTTCTTGAATCCACTCCTGACATCGCACAATAGTTACCACACCTAGCTCGGTGACTTAATCACGAGTTTGTCTAGTGTATTAAGTCTTATGTATTTGTATTTGAGTAGACTAATCCTGGGTTCAAGTTCCTATCATTCTATTCTACGTTCCATGCCTTTTCTACCCTTATAAAGTTCACAGAATCACACATAGAGTTAGGGGTACTTACACGGTGGATCATGGTTGGAGACTTAGGGGCCATGCGAAGCACCTTATTTTCAAAGAAAATTATTTGGCTCGCTTTGAAAACGTTTTGGGCCTTAGCCCACGGTAGAGAGTTTAAAGCGGGCTCGATACAAATTGAAACACCCCACACCTACCACGCTTTGAACCGGATCGGTATGTTCCTAAAGTAAACCGGTTTCAAAGAATTTCGTTACTTAGAGAAAATTAAGTAAAATTTTTAGAAAATGTTGTTGTGGATTGGGCTTAGATTGGAAACCCATTTAATTAATCTTGTAAATCCAATTTTATTAAAGTGACAAAATAATTTTTAGGGTTTTAAAGAAAATAACATTTAACTTTTAGTCATAATAGTTAAGTAACATAACAATTTAAAGTAAAGCGAATAAGAAAAATCCACTTTGGCCTTATGGCCTTATTACATCAAGTAAAACCCAAAACAAATAACAAAGTCCAAATCGAATAAAATCTTCAAATGGAACATGGCCACCTCGAGGTCTCACCGTCCCGATTCAAAATCACTTGTTCATCACCTGAAAATATTTCCCTAGCAGGGTGAGTCAACAGAACTCAATGTGCACCAGATACTAACATTCAACAAATCGAGGCATACATGTTCAGTATCAAATTTACATTCATATAAAATAAATGATGATGCAACCCAAACCCAATCCTAATGGTCCATCCGCTACACACCACCGTACACGCCATTCACACCGTGGGGACTACTAAGTCAACCCTCCATCCGCTACACACCATCGAGGCGTTAAGCCCATATCGTTGTGTCATTAGACACTATATTCAAATAATGTAACCGGAGTTACCAAATTGAGATAATGTAACCAAGTTACCATATTCAAATAATGTGACCTAGTCACCATATTTCGTTGGTGAGACCGAAGTCAACACCTTCGTTGGTGAGACCAAAGTCAACACCTTCAAACGTTGGTGAGACCAAAGTCAACACCTTCAAACGTTGGTGAGACCGAAGTCAACACCTTCAAACGTTGGTGAGACCAAGTCAACACCTTCTTCCCTTTACATAAATCCCGAATGCCCCAAAAATATATATCATGCATAACATACTTAATTTCATAATCATATACATATATTCACATGTTATAAAATAACATATTTCATAATCCTATCGGAGTAGGAAGCGTGCACGAATACTTTTGTACCACATTAGGGTACTTAGCCATATTCATATTCTTACGTATAATCACATAATAAAATAATTGCCATATGAAATATCGAAAGTTAGTGTGCGTACACACGATTGGCTTAATAGATTCCTTGAAATCCGAAGAACGATCTACCGATCTAGATCTTTATCTCCTATATTCGCCAATTATTAAAACATATTAACAAACCTATTTGGCTTAAAACCAAATCCTAGTAGGATTTGTATTATTCTACCTTGCCGAATTGGATGATTGTAAATCGAATCCCACAATTGCTAGTATCCTTTTCCTTGAAATCGGCTAACACTAATTCATGTAACCATGTGAGTTTTCGCTTTTGAAATAATGAAAATAATTCCAAATACCAAAATTAAGCCTTTGCCGAATATCACTTACCATACAAATTCCAAATCAAGAGGATTCCTTGCCCTATATGTCTGTTGAAATCTTCATGTTAGATCTAATCTAACATATACATCATAACCTTTAATCAAATAAATTTATCTTACCTTAGATCCTTGATCCTTGTATTCGACAGTTGAAGAAACCCTTTGATGTTGTAGTTGATTGCTCCTTTACTTAGAATCAACAAAGATTAAAGCTTTGACAAGAGAGACAGAGAAGAAAATAGAAGAAGAAAAGATGGATTTTGCTTGAAGAAAATTCGTGAGAGGGGAGAGAGCTAGGAAAATTTTGGCAAAGAAAGCAAAAGTGATTGAGTAGCCCTCCGCCTCTCCTTTTATAGCCAAAGTTATCGACCTAGAGTCCCTTACTTGTCCACCACCTCTTTTGATAATATTATCTCTTTTATTTAAAAGATAAAAGCCTTTAATCCATCCATTATCTCCTCAATTATCTCCTTAGAAAATAATCCTTTATTTATCTCTTATTATTCACATATTTATGTGAATAAAACTCCTTTATTTATCTCTTATTATTCACATATTTATGTGAATAAAACTCCTTTATTATCTCTTATTATTCACATATTTATGTGAATAAAACTCCTTTATTTATCTCTCACATATCCAAGTTTCCTAAAATGTTCAAGTTTCCATTTTGGATCATTTCCAAAAATGTCTAAGTTTCCAAAAATGTCTAAGTTTCCAAAAATGTCCATTTTCATTTCCATCTCCATTTTCATTTCCATTTTCATTTTCATTTCCATTTTCATTTTCATTTCCATTTTCATGCATTTCTAGGTTTCCAAAAGTATCAAAAATTTATTCATAGTACTTGAAACTTGTCATTTCATACAATTAAACTGGAAATACATAGGCCCTTTTCCGGATGTTACACTTGCATTACAAAGTCTTCTTTTTCTTTGAGATCGTCATCGATCTGCTGAGCCTCCACGATTTGCCGCACAAACAATGGTCTCGCCTTTATTTCATTTGTGAGAATACCATCATCGAGACATAGCTAGGTGAGCATTCGGTGAGCAGCAGAGCAAATAACAATTTTGATTCGAGTGCATCAAGAACTACATTAGCCTTTCAGGATGATAATCAATTACAAGCTCATAATCTTTTAACAACTCCAACCATCTTCGTTGTCTCAAATTCAGATCTCTCGAGTCATTAAATACTTTAAACTCTTATGGTCCGAGAAGATGTGGCATTTCTCACCAAAAGGTAGTGTCGCCATATTTTCAAAGCATACAC